>JAMKQA010006625.1:0-44847 GCA_024699735.1 Posidonia australis
GAGCACAAGATTCACAAATCATTGCATTAGCACACTTACCGAGTTTTATAAAGAGTTTTACGCTGCACACTTTTCCAGAATGCATTCTCTTGTGAACTGGCATTGCATAGTTTTCTGTTTTCATTCAGCACATTTTTCTGGCCCACCTAAGAGCATATAGGTGGCGCACCAGACTGGAGCACCAGTCTGGCGCACCAAACAGGCGCAGCAACCTGTTTATATGGTTTTTAGCATGCTTTCTCGACTCGATTTGGCTTCTGAGTTTCTTCCTGGGTTTTCTCCCTTGGCATAATAGGAAGGCACAACTCTGTTTTCAATCATTCCATGCATAATAGTTTGCATTTGGCATATAGCAAAGCAAGGATGATAAATCGCTCAAAGTACTAGATCCTTGATCTTATTTATGCAATATCTTTGCATCGATGCTGGACCCGACATACGAGCGATATTTCTGAGCATTAGGACACACCCCTACACATCATGCACCCATATTTTAGACACTACACACACAAGCATGGCATGTCATATCACCCTCGAGGGTACATAAAAGGCTGAAAAGTCGACATTTCATAAGCAATTGAGAAACCAATAAAAGACCGATTTATCGGGCGCACAAGGGTGCCTAATACCTTCCTCGTGCGTAACAGGAATCCTTACCCATATTTTTCTGATTTATGACCTACTTTTCCATTGCATAATTTGCATGTTTTATATGGTTTTCCTCGTCTTCCATTTTAATAGACTAGGTGGCGACTCCTACATTTGCATTTTTATTATTGTTTTTGCCGTTACTTTGCCGATCCCTCGTATATTTTGGCCCTTACACGTCGAAATCATCCCGAGGCTGTCGTCGACATGGTTACAACACTATAGCATACTTCATTCATCTTTAGAAGCTTTTTGCTCACTACAAATACTCTTTAAAGTCCTTTTTGCAAATCTAGACTATTGAACACGGCATTTTCAGCATACGCAAGATCCTAAGCGTCCAACGTTATACGCAAGATCCTAAGTGTTCAATGTTATATGCAAGATCTCAAGCGTTTAAGGTTTTCAATTCTATTCCCTACCATTTTAGTCAAATTTTTCATTTTTGGATTCAAGATAAATCTTTGTTATTTTCAAATGAGTAAGTTTAGGGGTCTTTATTATTTCATTAATTCACTTGTTTGAAAACATTTAAATTGGCAGTCAAATTTGACAAGTTTTTGAACTGATTGTATAAGACGTTAAGATCTCTACATCTTACATTAAACATTGCAATCCTTGCGTCTTATACGTAACAACTCAGCAACACTACATCAGTCACTTTTTTTCTTTAGAAAATTTTGAATTTAAAAATTTTCCTTTTTTTGAAAGATTCCTTTAATTGTGTGTAACACCAATTAGCTTTTGATTGTGCTTTGTTGTCCATTAATTCGAGGAATATTCTTTCATTAAGGCTAGCTAACGGCTTGAATGTGTAGAACACTAAAAATCTTACATTCAACATAGAACACTGAGATTCCTACATTCAACACTTCTGAAATAAAATTTTTTCATTACAACTGTTCAATCTTGCTAATTTTAAATCTTTTTACCTATTTTGATCTTCTCGTACCTCTATATAAGCACTTGTACCCCAACCTTTGAGGAGACACATGAAGAAGAGGGGAGGACCGAAATTTGGGATAGACACACACACACTAGAAAGAAATTCTAAGAGAGAGAGTAGAAAGGTTCTGAGTTTTAAGAGCTTGAGTTTTCGGTCAGTTCTGACCACGTCACGTCAGTATTTTTCATTTCATGTATATAAAAATGAGGTTTTCTTTTAATATTTTTGCATATCGTATTTCATTTTATTACATGTTGTAGCTAGGCATTTACATTAATTGCAACCAGGGTGTGAAACTCCTCAGGTAAGTATTTTTCCTTTTATTTCATATTATTTTTTAATTCGTTTTGATCCTTTTTACTACACTATATTAATTCGCGTATTTTTGACTTTGTTTTGCAAGGAAAGGAAGAGGAAGAAAAAGCTCAGTAGTATGTGCACCCTTAGGCAACGCTGGCGTTGTCCTAAGGTAACTGAACCCACAGCAATAAACATCTCCTTAGGCATCTTTAGGGCAGGCAAAAGCAAATTGAGAGTGACGATCACACCAATTTCAACATACATGGAATGTAGGAGTCGGATATAACCACAAGAATACAAGCGAAGTGGCAAAAGACAATAAAGAACAAAAAATGTGAGAGCATTTCGTGAAAATCCCATATCTACAATTGTATGTTAAATATGTTACATATTTAGTTAAATGTGACTTAGTTAATTTTATCATTTAAGGTCACTATTAGAAGAGAATTTCATACTTAAGATTTCACGTGGAGGTAAATGGAAGACAAATATGAATGGGATGACTTATCCTAAATTTTTTACTAAAGACAAAGAAGATTTTATCATTAGTAGTGATTATGTAAACTTAATCATGATTTCGGAGGCAATGGATAAGGTAGTAGATTGGAAGGTCAATCAGTCTTTTACTGTCTACTATAAGATAACTCAATTGAAGGAGTATTGACAATTGTTCTATGAAACAGATGTCGTAGAGATGTGTTCTTGGAAAAACCTTAAAAAGATTATAGACTTATATGTCATAGTAGAGGAAACTGAGCCTCCATTGTAATGTGAGGCCAATAAAGATAAGTTGACAATGACCAAGAAGGGTGGTAAAAGGTAGAACATGCGGTAGACTAAGCCTGCATTTTAGGATAGTGACTCTTCTGATTCTGTAAAGGTTTATAGTGATCCTGATAAGAAAGATAAGTATGATTCTGAGGAGTTCAAAGAATAGTATGATTCTGAGGAGTTCAAAGAATAGTTTGTAGAAAAA
The DNA here is from genome assembly GCA_024699735.1 of Posidonia australis. Lineage (NCBI taxonomy): Eukaryota > Viridiplantae > Streptophyta > Magnoliopsida > Alismatales > Posidoniaceae > Posidonia > Posidonia australis. The sequence goes on from JAMKQA010006625.1 coordinate 2,871, forward strand.
TTTGAACAAGTATGTCAATGACTTTTAGAATTTGAGGAAGATGTAGCAGAAGTTCATGAGGTGCTACAAGTTCTTGAAATGTTTCAACTAGAAATTACTGTGAAGGAGGAAGATGACTTCTCACTGCCTAAGGAGGTTGTTGTAGATGTTGATTTGAATGAGCAACTAGGTGATGATGGAAGTATAGATGAAGATCTTGATTATGTACAATCAGAAAATAATTACCACACATTGCAAAGCAATTAAAGTAATGAAATTGTGTATGAGGAGTGTGATTAATTTTCACGTGCCAAACCAAAGTAAACTCTCCATAACAGTTAATATGGAGACATTAGACATAACTAAGGGGGAGAAATATGAGAATAGTTATTAGTTTATACTAACACTCAAGCAGTACAACATCATCAATGAGTACAAAGTAAAAAACATTAATAGTGAACCCAAGTGTGTTAGGCGTGCAAATATAAATTGTAAATGGAGGTTACGTGCATCTAAATTAGTTGATGAGGTTATATTTCAAGTTAAAATGACTAGTGAATTTCATACTTGTTCATCTGTGAACAAGTGTGGCAGTGAGAGTGCATCCAAGTATTAGATTGCTTCTAAAGTAAAGCCATGATTGAAGCTTAATGATATTCTTCGGGTGAATGACTTGTCAACTAGATTGTTAGAAATGTACCATCTACAACTACTTTATCACAGAGTGTGAGGAGGAAAGGATATTGCTATGACAGAATTACATGGTAAATGAGAGGATTTGTGCAACCTTGTTCTTGACATGATTGTTGCTTTAAATAAACTAAATCATGAAAGGACAATCAAATATAAAATTGACAAGTTTTATAGATTTACAAGACTATTTGTGCATTTGAAGGCTTGTAAATATGGTTTCCTTAAAGGATGTAGGCTCCTTCTAGGGTTAGATGGGTGCCATTTGAAAACAAAATACAAGGAAGTTCTACTTGCAGCAACTACATTAGATGGAAACTATGGCATGTTTCCAACAGCTTTCTCCATTATAGACTCTTAGAGTGAAGACAATTGGAGGTGGTTTTTAAAGAGCTTAAAGGAGGTACTTGGTAATGTGAATGGGATGGTCTTTCTGTCTAATAGGTGTAAAGGTCTAGAAGGGGATGTACAATCATAGTGGCCACAAGCTGAGCATAGGACTTGTATGAGACATCTCTATAAGAATTTCAAGAAAAGTTTTGGTAGTGATCACTTAAAGTAATTTGTTTGGAGTGCAGTCAGAGCCTATACTTTTAATACATTCAACCAGTTTATGAAGAAGATAAGGGCAAATTCACAAGAAGCATATCAGTATTTAGTGAGAGTTGAAATTAAGGAAAAATATTAGTCTAAAATCCAATTCAATGAGTTTGCAAAGTGTCACTATATAACAAACATCTCTTAATCATTTAATGCATACATAAGAGAAACACGATGGAAAACCAATAGTATTATGTGTAGATGCAATAAGACAGAAACTAATGAAAGGAATGTATATGAGACAAAAGAATGGAAGGAAATGGACTGATACTCTTGTACTATTTGTAAGGAAATACCTTATGATATCAAAAGATTTAAGTGGTTTTTTAGTTCTTAGAAGCTTAAATTACAAGGTAGAAGTTGTAGTCCCTTATATAAGGTGCATAGTAGACAATGAAGAGAGGAGTTGCACTTGTAGGGCGTGGCAAGGCACTGGGCTACCATATATACATGTTGCATCTTTCATTAGTTCTATTAAGCAAGCCAAGTGAGAGAACTATGTGGATGATTGCTACACAACTACAACATATTTGAAGATCTATCCAACGCCAGATAAGTCACTATGGGAGAAGGCTAAAGACAATCCACAAGTGAAGCCCTTAGAAATCAAATCACAAGTTGGTAGGCCCAAGAACAAAAGAATTAGAAGCAAAGGTGAGAAGTTAGGTGGTCATGAAATCAAAAGCCAACACAGGTGTAAAAAATGTGGAGTACTTGAGCATAAAATGAAAAGAAAGAATGACCCACCAACAAGTTTTGACTCACCACAAGCCACAACATATACAAAAGCTAGGTAAAGCACAAACTCCATCTTTTCAATTCTATTAAATTCTTCATTGTTTCCATACTTTTTTTCTTACATACATTATCCTTATTTACATGTGTTTGTAGTGAACCACTACCTAGGAAGAAAGGAGGAAGGTCAAGGAACCCAAACAAAGTTTTAAGGAGAAGGAAGAAAGACACCATGTCAGTTGCAGAAGATGTCTTATCTGCTAACATGGCTGACTTACCAAGGCAAGCAAGGGTAATGTCAAATATGCAAAGGGATGATCCATTCTCTGGTACCCTTGAACTGGCAAGTGATTTAAAGTCAGTACAGCAACAAAGACAGCAGCAATCAAACTGGTTCTATGGTGGTCATGTTCCACAACATTTTCCCTCTCAAGTTTGGTTTGGAATCTAGCAATAGCAACATCAACAACAAAAAGTCAACTATGATTCTTCTCAATAAGAACAATATTTGTAGCAACAACAGTAATAGACCAACTCAAGTCAAATATGGAGCATAGATGAGTGGTTTAGGTTATGAGTTGTCAAATTATGCAATAACAACAGCTTGGTAATCTTTTTTTTGTGATCAAAACAATGATCAATAGATTTAGCTAATGATTTTTTTTTAAGATCAAAACAATGATCAATAGATACTGCTATTTTTGATATCAAAACAATGATCTAAAGATAGTCTAATGGCCTTTCTGTGTAGATAGTCTTTCTATTTAGTTAATGGTCTTTTTGTGTAGCTAACAGTCTTTTAGTATATCTAGTTTTTCTGTAAGTGGCTATTGTTATTTTTGATATCAAAACAATGATCTAAAGATATTGGAATTGAACTTTAAACAAGTGATGACTTCTTTGTGATGACTTTTCTATGATGATTGATTGAAGGAATTTGTTTTGATCTTTTTTAGATCAAAGGAATGGTCAGTAAATACTATTATTTTTGCTTACCTAATGGTTTTTCTAACGATACATTGATACACGACTGATACATAATTGATTCTTTCAATTGATACACAACTGATGCATTGATTCTTTCTATTGGTACACAATTAATTCTTTCTATTGATACATTAATTGTTTCACTGTTACTGTTATTTTACACAATACACTGAAGATGGAAGAAAGACACTATTATTTCATTGATTATCATTTAAACTAATTACAATCTATTGAACACTTCAAAATGCACAACACACTTCAAGTGGACGTTATTGTAATTAATATAGATAGAAAAAGGGGAAAAAATGTAAGTATATGTAAATACAACTTTTTAACTTCTACAACACATGTCTTTGCTTGATCACATTTTTCTTCAATTGCAGCTAGTTTCATCAAAATTAACTTGTCCTTCGTAGTATTGTTGGAATTTCTTCACCTTCAATCTACTAGAAAAAGTCGCATGTCAAAAATATATCTTATAATATGAAGAATGATTAATTGAGAAATTTTACCAAATGTGTTGTAAGCAAACCCATCTCCTACTTACTCTCCATCTTGGACACCTCTAAAATCTCTTGTTTTTTTAAAATTCCTAGGAAGACTCATAAAGCCCACATGACTTGTTGTAAAGACATATTAGTGGCTAGAGGCCATGTACCCACATGGAGGATAAATCTATTCTTGTGGACATGGATACTTGAGGAAAAGAAAAGGAAGAAAAAAAGGAATAAGAGAAAGATGATGAAGGAGAATATGAAGGTAGCCGCTAGAAAGGAAGAAGAAAACCTTTAATGGTGGTAGCCAGAGAAGAAGAAGATTAAGAAGAAAAAGAAGAAGAAAAAGAATAGGAGAAGATGATAAAAGAGAAGATGAGAAGGAGAAGAAGAAGTGAATGGTTTTTGTGTAAAATTACGGAACAGAAATGTAATTTTAGGAGAAATTAATGTAGGATCTTGACATTATTTGAAGTTAAACTAACTAGAATGTATATAGGTAAGATTTTTAAGTTATTAAATATATATAAGAAATTTTTTGTATGAAAAAGATATTGACCACAATACGATGTTTAACCTTGTTATTTGGGGAAAAAAAACCCATGATTTTTGATGTGGAATCACTTGTCAATGCGGTTTCATCTTGGTCATGTGCTTTTCAACAAGATATGGTCGCAAAAGGATTATCATTAGTAGTCAATCATGTTTTATTTCATTGTCAACTGTCAGGAGCAATCGCACAAAAAACCCGGGTTCCCTTTGGATTATGTTTTCTCCTCCATTGCTATTGTTTTGGACATTCAAATTTGCGGGTTTGATCTGGATTGGATCTGAATCATCTACATTGGCAACAATATCATCTCAAATTATATTGTTACCAAACCATGTTTGAACCTTGGACGAACCTTTTTCACATTTTGAGAGTGGAAAGTTTTACTTTTGAAAATTCCAGCTTTTGGGTTATGGGTAGATTCCTGGGCACATGTCATTCTGGCACTTACTTTCGTTGACCAAATGTTAATTTGCGTAGGCTGGCGGTTAACCATGAAGTAATTAATAAGTTCAAAAAACCATGAAGTAACTATTCCAAAAACCTGCTTTACGAATAACCAAAATTGCAAGAAGCCAAAAAAAAAAAGAAGAAGCAAGAAGCCAAAAATCTACTTCTCGTTGGAAGTCAACAAAACTCACAAAATCCAACATGTGACTCTACTCCTCCCAGTCGAATCTATAATGCTCCTCCTCTTTCTGAGACCAAAAACCTCCACCCCATTTCCACCACCTTTGCTCCTTCGCCGCTCATACACAACCACCTATACTTCTCCTCCTACCTACCAACACTACCTCTCTCTTCTCCAACACCTCACCAGCACCAAGTCCGTCGCCGCCGGCAAACAACTTCACGCCCGCCTCATCCTTTCCGGCCTCGGCTTCCACACCATCCTCGGCACGAAACTCGTGACGTTGTACTCGAGCTGCAACTCCTTGGCCAATGCACACGCCCTGTTCGAAAGAATTCCTAAGAGAAACATCTTCCTCTGGAACGTTCTCATTCGTGGGTATGCCTGGAATGGGCCACATGAAGTGGCAATTGAGCTTTATTATAGAATGCTTGATCATGGTATCATGCCGGATAACTTCACGTTCCCGTTCGTGCTCAAGGCTTGCTCAGGTCTCTCGGCGATTCAGACCGGTAGGGAGATTCATGAGCTTGCTGTGAGGACTAGGTGGGAGAGGGATATCTTTGTTGGTGCTGGTCTTGTTGATATGTATGCGAAATGTGGTTGTGTTAGTGATGCCAGGGAAGTGTTTGATAGAATGTCGGAAAGGGATGTCGTTGTTTGGAACTCAATGATCGGGGCGTACGCACAGAATAGCCTTCCTTTTGAGGCTCTTGGTTTGTTCAAGGATATGACTTTGGATGGTTTTGTGTCGACTGTTGCAACTCTTGTGACGGTGATTTCTGCATCGGCAGATTCAGCAGCTTTGCCCAAAGGGAGGGAGATTCATGGGTTTAGTTGGAGGCGAGGTTTTGATTGCCAGGATATGGTGAAGACTGCACTTATTGATATGTACGCGAAGAGCGGATGTGTGGCAGTTGCACGGAGGTTGTTCGAGCTGCTTGCGGTGAAGAGGATTGTTTCATGGAATGCAATGATCAATGGGTATGCAATGCACGGGCATGCAAACGAAGCACTTGATATGTTCGATAGGATGGCAGAGGAAAATATGGTGATGCCAGACCACATCACTTTTGTTGGAATCCTCTCTGCTTGCAGCAATGGAGGCCTGCTGGAAGAGGGGAGGAGGTTCTTTGATTTGCTAACGAGTGATTACTCGATAGAGACAACGATACAACATTACACTTGTATGATTGATCTCCTTGGTCACTCCGGTAGATTAGAAGAAGCATATGATCTTGTCAAGCGAATGCCAATGAAACCAGATTCTGGTGTCTGGGGCTCCTTGCTCAATGCCTGCAAGATCCATAGAAACATTGAGCTTGGGGAGCTGGCACTACAGAAGCTCATAGAATTGGAACCCGATGATGCTGGCAACTACGTTCTTTTGTCAAACATCTATGCTCAGGCTGGGAAGTGGGCAGAAGCTGCGAAAATTAGAAAGTTGATGATTGATATGGGTCTGAAGAAGAGCATTGCTTGTAGTTGGATTGAAATCAAGAACAACGTTCATGCTTTCTTGGTCGGAGATTTATCCCATCCTCGGTCAGATGAGATATTTGCTGAATTGGATAGGCTGGAAGGACTTATGGCAGAGGCTGGTTACGTGCCGGATACAATGCCTGTCTTCCATGATGTTGAGGATGATGAGAAGAAGAACATGGTCCGCAGCCATAGCGAAAGGCTGGCAGTTGCGTTCGGGCTTATCAGTACACCTCCTGGAACCAAACTTCTGATAACCAAGAACCTTCGCATTTGTGAGGACTGTCACGCTGCCATCAAGTTCATCTCGAGAATTACAGAACGGGAAATTATAGTCCGGGATGTGAATCGGTATCACACATTCAAGAGTGGACAGTGCTCTTGCGGAGATTATTGGTGAACACAGCAGAGAGAACATTTTAGAGAATATTGGAAAGCAGCAGATAAACATTCATAGTTTCATACCCGTCTTCCGGTCTACATTGTTGCAACAATAATTGCCTGCCAGGAAAGAGTGGTTCAAATATGGTTGATTTGTAATGTGAATTGAGGATTTACAGCATCATTCTTTTTTCTGCAGTGCCCATTGCATTCATTTCCTGCAGAGTACCGAGAGGCTATTGAATTTTAATTTATTAGATGCACTCATTTGTAAGCGATAACAGCATTGTATACCATTATACTGTACCAAGGGGAACTTCCAGATCTGCTGAATTTTCTGAACTCTAGTCCTACAATTAGTTGAAGATTTGCAGCTACTAAACAGTCGGTGCTGTCCTGTGACTTTATTTTACTCTACATATTTTATCTAGCATTTAGATGCTGCAAAATAATGTAGAAACAAGACTAGCCTGCAATAAAACTCTCATTAAGAGTTTGGCAAACATTTTACTTCAACGTTTTCCATATCAACCTTAGGAAAGTAGAATATAGTGGAACATCACCGGTTACGGAGACAATGGTATAATAGAGACTCCAACCTAAAATATCAATGAAAGAATCACCAGAATAGACTTAAAAATACAGTGCTGCCACAGTAACACAGCTTTTTATACAATTTAATCCCTCATCTTCTTCCAGATACAGTGTTCAATACCTTCAATTTAGATCATCATACATGAACATGTTATGAAATTACTACAAAACTAAAAGGTCTGTCTCATTAAATCAAGAAGATAAATGAGGGGGAATCAACAATTCTGACGTGCAAGCTTAGACCCAATTTGGATCCATAACAACTCTTGGAATAAACCCAGAATAAGAATTCAACATCAAAGTTAAGCGTTGAAGAAACCATATACCTACATCCACAAGAAATATCTAAAAAAAAAGAAAAATGATTGACCAAAAAAGCTTTTGCCATAACCGTGGACTCGTCAAAACTAGCAAACTAGTTTAAAATGAATGGCCACGAGTTTCCCTAATACCCTGGAATATTAAAAGCAAAATATAGATTAAGAAAATCTGCCGTTCAATTTCAAAAGAAGAGTAATGTGAGCCCTCGAGTAGTTTTCCAACGCACCAGTTTTTTAAAAGATCTTGTATGCAGCACCTTTTGATCATCAACATCTAATTTTGCTTGGTCCAATGCCTGGAATACACAGTTATTAACAACTGTGTTGAAAATAAATTCTGAAGGATTTTGCACAACTTAAAGCTAAAGAGATCTCAGAAGGAAGCATATGATACCATAGGAAGATCCTTATCCATACCAAATAAAAATGGGATTCCCAACTCAATAAGGAATCATGTTGACTTTATTCAAAACAGCATCTAAATCAAATCTACATTCTACTGGCATGCATTTGCAGATAATTTAATGATATATAGATCTTTTCTAAGTTTATGCAGTCGAATTTTTACTACATGAGACATTATGTAATAATGTTACATAGCCTTTTGTCAGATTGCCTGCATGTAGGTTGTGTAATAAAACTAACAGAATCATTGTGTAAAATAGTACGTAGAAAGAGAATATTCGGGAGAGAATCCTTAATCTATTGAACATGTGAGAATAGATATCACCACAGTAAATGGATATCCAATAATCCGTTTAGACTCAAATGTGCAATAATACACATTACAATTGATTCTAACACTCTTCTTTAAGCTGATACATATCAACTATGCTTAGTTTGTCACATAGAAACTCAAACAATCCAGTATTAAAGTCCTTTGTGAATATATCTGCTAACTGCTCTAAAGACTGTGTGTAACAAGATGACTTCTCTTATGATCAAATTCCTCACAAAATGACAGTCAACCTCGATGTGCTTTGTTCTTTCATGGAATGTAGGATTGTTTGCAATAAAGATAGCAGCTTGATTATTACATCCCATGAACATAGACACCTCAACACCAAACCTAAGTTGTTCTAGTAATGACTTCATCTACATCATTTCACATATTGTCTGAGCCATAAATCTGTATTCTTCCTCTACATTGGACCTCTACATGGATGATTTTTATGAAAAATAGCCAAAGACACGATCTGAAAATGGAAAATAGTGAACCGGACTGCTCACTAAGACTAATGGATGTAACGCATCCACCAATAACGAAGACCAAAGGCTTGAGTAGGCTTAAGACATAGCCAAAAACATCAAGACATCACACAGGAAGGACTAGACTACCCTTTCAGACAGAGAAGAGGGGGGCAACTGGGCATCACCGACAGCTAGACATGTGCCGGTGACCCTTCTACAGCGTCGGCGGCGGCCTGGGAGGCCTGGACGGCGGCCAACGACGGCGATGGCGACTGGGGAGGGCTGAGGAGGTTATGCCGACAGCTGGGGAAGCCTGGCCGACGACAGAAGTAGCTGCCGGAGGCTATGGTGGCGGCGGCAACGGGTGGCTGATCAGCATGTAAGGTTAGGGCCTTTTTAAGGTTATTCCTTGTACTCTAGTATCATGTAGAGATAGAATATTTAGGAGAAAATCCTTAATCCATTGAACATGTAAGATTACATATTTATAGGATGATTAGATATCACCACAGTAAATAGATATCCAATCACCCGTTTAGACTCAAAGGTGCAATAACACATACTACAATTGACTCTAACATAGTAAAATAATAGTAATCTGCCAAACACTGCAGAATTTCCTACAAAAATGTATTATATCACTCAAAGTTGTAGAGTAGTAGTAGGTGCATAGCTCCAGTCTCTGGAGTATACTCCCACTGTACTGCTCAAAAACAGATAGGACAACTAGTCTCATTCCCTACCTATGAACTACCACCCTTAAGATTTTCTATAAATAGAAGTCACTTGCAAGTATTATGCATTGGTACATCTTTGAATTTAATCGTGGTATATTCCATCCTAATGTCCTAAGCTTTAGGTTTAAAAATTACTTGACTGCTTAATACTTAGGCACATTTATTGAGTATCAAGGAAACCTAAACCGATTATTCAATTGAAGACATAAATTCTGTGGTCATGCAGCACATAGAAAATTTCAGTCTTCAAGACATTATTGATAAAACTTTTGGGCTGAAGAGCAATGACTGCAATGGAAGTTTCTACAGTAGATCCATAAAAGAGCAATCTGTCAAACAGCTCACATGGAAGACACATGTAGGAGTTGTTTGCATGAAAAGGAGAAGAAGCCAGCATGAGAAAAAAATGGAAAAAAAACTTTCATAACGTAGAGGATTACCTGAATCATTGACTCAACACGGCGTCTCATTCTGGTATGCATAAATCCTTCTGAACACTGTAGACAAACAATCATGTAATCAATCAGAAACATAGTTAATGACAAGGTTCCTTGCTGATCCGAACATACAAGATAAAAACTGAGAACTGAGTTGCACTCTCACTTGCATAACCATTGTGTGATCATTTTTCTTAAGCAAAGAAGCAGAGATTCACTGATGAAATTATTCGAAAAAAATTATGGTCGCAACTGACTCCCCTTGGCCCTTGCCAACATTATGGTCTCATGGCTGTGTGTCCTAAAAAGTCAAAACAAACTACACATTGCAAACTTAAAAAGAATTGCCCCAAGCAACTCAAATCAAATATAACATCCACCAAGCTCACAACCCTTCCCTTAAAAAATAGAGTCCAACACAATAAAATCTAATATAATAATATGATTACTCTCTCAGCCTCAGAAATTTCGTACTTGGCCTATGGACCATCATATCAAAATACGAAATCTGTCTCACTTGCCTTTGGCTTCAATATTTTGGCAATTTATTGGGTGTATTATGCTCATAAGCTTTTGTGCATTTTTTTTGTCAGAATTGCCAACTAATCTAAAAGGTTTTGGGTTTTAAGAGCACATTTCTGACCACCATCAGATCACTAATGCATCGGGTGAATAATATTTCTGACCCATTTAGTAATATTTCTCCACATTCATATCCTCTCCTTCACTGTTAAAAAATTTATAGTCTAAATATGTTTATATCTAATGAACTTGCGTATCAAGCAGTAAACATGGCCATTGAATTTAGTCCCATATTGCAACAAAATTAACTATAGGCACTTGTTTTTTAGTTGCAAAGCCTTCCTAATTCACAATCAAGTGAGCTATTCAACCTTGACCAAAATTGTTACAAAGCTACATGCTGATCATACTCCTAATATAAATGGAGAAGATGATAAATACAAAGTTCCCAGTGGGTAGTGGTCAAGTCATACAGTAAAAAATGTGAAATAACAGTGAACAAATGCAAGTGATCCGCAATAATAGGTTGACAGTTTGATGAGAAAACATAATTGATAGGAGTAACACTTTGAAATAGTGCTCCATAAATAAGAAACATGTGACAAAAAATAGAACTAGATGACATCCAAAAGAAAACTAGATAAAAGCAAAAAAATGATTTCAACTTTTTATATCGCAATATGACCTTTACAATAACCAAACTTATGTTTAACTTAGGCTCCATTTGGATTGCTTTTAGAACTACAGTTTTTAATCGAAAACCACCAAAAACTATATATTACAACTTTTCTGTCAATTTTTTTAATTCAAATCATGATGTAGAAAGTGAAAAGAGAGGAAAAAAAAGCTATGCTATTTCTGAGAGTGTAGTTATATATATATGAGAAATGAGATATCCTAGACTGGATGGATATCCAATAACCCGATTACTTATTACAATCCTAATACATAATATAACCTCTCTAACACTCCCTTTCAAGTTGGAACATACATATCTATCATATCCAGTTTGATACACAAGAATTCAAAAATACCTACACTCAATCCTTTTGTGAAGATATCAGCTAACTGCTCTGATGACTGAGTATAAGACGTAGAAATAACTCTTTTTATCACTATGTCCTACACATAATGACAATGAACATTTATATGCTTTGTGCGTTCATGAAAGGTAGAATTATTGACAATAAAAATGGTAGCTTAACTATCACAATGCATCGATATAGGCATTTCAACAGGAAAACCAAGCTCCAACAAGAGTGACCTAGTCTACATCATCTCGCAAGTCGTTTAAGCCATAGATCTGTATTCTGCCTTAACACTAGATCAAGACACTGCTTTCTGCTTCTTACTACATTGGGTTACAAGATTATCTCCTACATATATGCAAAAACCAAACGTGGACTTCCTATCTCCTCACTCTCCTGTATACCTTGAATTTAAGAAAGCCTCAATATTCATATGACCATTCCTCTTGTAAATTAAGCCTCTTCCTGGAACACCTTTAACATATGTAAGAACACATAAAATTCTACTCCAATGTACTCTTCTGAGCTCATGTATGAACAAACTTAGTAAACTGATTGTATAAGAAATATATAACAGAATCACGATCAAATATATAAGTTTCCGATTAATCGTCTTTACTGACAAGAATTCTCTAACAGCTCTGAAGTGGTATCCTAGAAGGATGGCATATATTCAATAAGAGTACTCTCTGACTTGCACCATAAAATTCCTATTTTCTAGATAAGTTCAAGGACATACTTTTCTAAAATAGTGTCATTTTTCCATTGGTATAAGCCAATGTCCAAAAAGTATCTTGACTTTCCTATATTCTTAGTAAGAAAGTGTCCTAAAGTACTCTTTTATTTCTTCTGTCCTTTTTATTACTACCTATCACCAATATATCATCAGCATAGACCACGAGGAACACACATCCATAAACAATCTTCCTATAGAAGACGAAATAATTAATAACACATCTCTGAAATCTCCCACCATAACTACCTGACTGAATTTATAAAGCCAAGCTCGGAAACTCTGTTTTAGACCATAAATATCCTTCTTTAGCCTGCATACTTTATCCTCCCACTGAGTAACATACTCTAGAAGTTGCTTCATAAGCACAGAATCTGTCATGTTACCATATAAGAATGCATTCATGACATTTAATTGACACAAGTCCCAAGAACTATTTATAATAATAGACAAAATCACTCTTATAGAATTGAAACAGGCAACAGGCGAAAAAGTCTCCTCATAGTTAATACCATGTCTAAGTAAATCCTCGAGCAATCAGTTAAACTTTGTATCTATCTACTGTGTCATCTACCTTGTACTTGACAGTGTAAACCCATCTACAGGTGACTATAATGGCTCTGATAGAATGGGTCACCAACTTCAAAGTGCCACGAGCAGTTAATGCAGGTATTTCCTCATCTATAACTGATTTCCATGGAGGAAGTAATAATGCCTCCTGATGATTTCTGAAAATAGATTCAGAAGAGATAAGCAATGCGAAACTACGAAAGCGAGAATAAAAAGAATCATAAGAAACAAAATTGGAGATTGGATGAACAATAAAAGAATATATACCTTTACAAAGTGCGATAAGAAAATCAGAATCATTTAAAGATGGATTTACATCCACAAAAGAGGTCAATTCTGTCATTAGAGGCACTTATGTCAGTTGACGGCGACAATATACTTGTTAAAGACATGAAACTTCCTTACTGACAGAGGATGTGCCTTAGTTACCTGTAGTAGGGAGTTCAACAGACGAAAGAAGAAGACACTTGACATCAGGAGAAAAATAATATGAATAACTCTTAGATTCAAAAAAGCTAGTGTCGACAGACACAAAATATTGTCTGGTAAGAGGATGAAAAATCCGATAATCCCTTTGACTTCGAGAATAACCAACAAAATGCACTTGATTGATCTAAAAGATAATCTATGAAGGTCAAGACATCCAAAAACTCGAAGGATTAAAGTAAATAGATTAATGTTTGGTCGAAGATGTCGAAGTAGAACTTCACCTCTAAAAGGAGTAGAGGCCATTCTATTTATGAAATATGTAGCAATAAGACTAACATCTGACCAAAGGTGTTTGGAGATATGCATGTGTAACATAACGGTACAAGTAACATCTAATATATGTCTGTGTTTGCGCTCTACACCTCCATTTTGATAAAAGATATGAGGACAAATAGCCTGATGTATAATACCTCCTGATGTATAATACCTAAAGATGCACAATAAGACTCAACCCTGGATTGCACAAACTTAAGAATATTATCAGTATGCAAGCATTTTGAAGTAACATCGAATTGATTTTTTTTTTCTGTAATAAAAGATTTGAGTACATAAAAAATATGACCACGATCTTTAGTAAGTAAATCCAAGGCACTTACGAAAAATCATCAATAAAAACAATATAATAGCGATGACCAAATACAGACGAAACTCTAACAAGACCTCAGATTTCACAATAAACTAACTCAAATAAAGCTAGACTCGACAGAATATGTAAATGCCAAGAGGAAACACGATGGTGTTTACCTATTGACAAGACTCACAATCAAAAGGAGAGAGAGAAACTCAAAGCAAGGCCTACTGCAACTTCTGACAGGATAGATGACCTAACCAATAGTGCCACAGAACAGACGACTCAGAATTGAATGCCACAGATGCTAATCCTTGTAGCATATTATCATTGATCAACAGGTACACACTATTGCCTTGTTCACAACCCAAATCAATCCTCTTCTCTATCCATAAATATGAAAAGTACAATGAAAACAAAAGAAAGTGACATAACAAAATCATTATTTTGTAATAGCACTAACAGAAAGGAAGTTAACAAGGAAATCAAATACATATAGGAATTTTGTAGTGAAAGGTGAGAAGAAGTCTATACAATCCTTTCTCCAGTAACAAAATAAAGATCGACGATCGACGATGACCACTAATCAAATATCAGAAAGTTGAAACAAACGTGTAAAAAGACTTTTTGTACCAGACATATGAGGTGAAGTACCAGAATCAATGATCGAGGAGGGATTCCTGGATACGATGAGGGCACTAGTTTCTATGAAAATATTATGGAAGGCAACGATGACGAAATTAGTGACCTTTAGCTATAAGAACTATACATAGTTAGCCTGAGAAATGAAAACCATCTACTCTTCGCTAGTGGAAGTGGTAGGTGTAGTCTCTATAATAACAGAGTTGTCGAAGGTTGACCAATTAGATCCCAGCATTTTTCCAACCTTATGACCTATCCATCCATAGCGAGTGCAACGGGAACATCCCCCATTGTTTGTAAGGCCACAACCACCCCCACAAGAGCCATCACGTCCTCGACTACGTATAACTGCCATGGTTGATTGATCAGACTGTGGAAATATATAAGACTCTAGCAAAAGTAGACTATAGATCAAGCCCACTGTCAACTCCTAAAATATGTCCCCCTAATTTGAGAGTTGAGATCCACATTCAAATAGAAAAGATAGATCGCCACAACCAGCTCTTCACAATACTGCTTCGTATGAGTGATATCACCAGTCAAAGGTTGATAGATCTCAAGTTCATCAAGCAACGCTCATAAAAGGACAAAGTGCTCCTAAATTGAATAATTACTTTGTCGTAAAGTGAACGATTGCTCGTATACTTCGAAGACTCTGGATATGTTTTTTCGCGACCATACATGAGACGTAATGTATCCTAAATCTTCTTAATTGACCGCAGCATCATTGCGTCCCTTGCAATTGTAGACTCCATACTATTCATCAACTAAGATACTATAGCTACATCAACAGCATACCAGTCATTATATATTGCATCTTTGTTGCCAGAATGAGACTTTGTATAATTCAGCTTACGATGAACTATAATAAAAGTCTCAAAACTTTGTGTCCAAAGAAAATAATTCTTGCCATTTAACTTTTCAAAGGTCCCACTAAGATTTTTCACCAAAGATTCACATGTCGTCATGGATAGAAGTAGGAAACACGGTCTGATTAGTCATAGTCGGTAAAGAAGGATGACTGATTTATTGTGGAAAAGGATTTAAAAACACACACAGTCGTCGTCCAATAATACAAACACACAGTCCAAAGGCACAAAACACATGTGGATATGACGTATCTACACACAAACAGGGGCATTAGACTAGTAGGAGGCGTAGAACATGGCTGGAGGAGGTGGACGATAGGCCTGAAGGCCTGGGAGGACTGTGCCCGAACCTGAACGGGCTGGAAGACCCTACCGGTGGAATCAACGACTCTGAAAGAGCTGCCTTGGGTCGTTGGTGGGACTGGACAGCCCTGTTGGAGCCGTCGACACCCCTTGAGGGGTGTTCCTATGCTGTCGACAGCGTTGGAAGGGAGATTGGAGGCTATTGGCAACGTAGGAGGTGCGGAGAAGGGTTGCTGCAGACTAGAAGGTCTAGAGGAGGGTTGCCGATAATTGTGGTGGTGCTGATGACCGATGGGAAGGGCTGACAGCTGCCTAAGATTTGTCCTTGAGCTTTGGGTCCATGTAGAAAGTGAAAAGAAAGGAAAATAACTATGTTATTTCTATAGAATTAAACGTCGATTTCATGTCGGACTTCGGTTCAACAAAAATAAGAAACATATCAGACATCGATGGAAATGTCGATGGAAACATGATAAATTTACGGAAGTCCATGAAAAAGGATAAAAAACTTTGAATTTTGATTTCAAACTTTAGAATAAGCTGAAGTAAGTAATAATCTACATCTTAGACTACTTAGATCAACTTCTTCAATATGCATTACATTTAAATACACTGAACTTAATACAAATATCTTGAAGCATAAATAATACGTAAAAATAAATAATAAATGTTTAAAAACAAAAGTACTTATAAAAGTTACCTCATATATGCTTAACATTTTACTATTTTTTATTTAATTATGAATTTTACTGTTTTTTAATGATTTTATAGAGTTATTAGGTTAGATCTATGTAATATCAAATTATTAACATCAAAACACACAAAAAAACCCTAAGACCTATGTATTATTAGGTTAGATCTATATAATATCAAGATATTAATATCAAAACACAAAAAAAACATAAAAAAGCCTAAGATGTATGTATTGTTAGGTTAAATCTATGTAATAATAAGTTATTAACATCAAAATACAAAAAAAAAACATGGAAAAACCTAAAATTTATGTTTTATTAAGTTAAGTCTAATTATTATTATGATAGATCTAAGATGTAAATCTACATGAAAAGTTCAAAATACAAACATAAAAAATGAAAAAAGCTAAGATTCTATATAAAAATTAAGTGTTATACCTTAAGAAGGGATAAAATTTAAGAACAATTAAGGAGAAAAGGCTTTTTAAGTTTGTAGCAAATTGTGAAGAAGTAGAAGAGATACACAGGAAGTCAGGAACTCATAGAAAAGAAAAGGTAAATGAAAAGGAAGGAACTCTAGTGCAAGTCTGTAGGTTTAACGGACATGTCGATCGACATTATTCAAATTCAATATAAAAAATACACAGTCTCGACCAACACTCCGACACTCACTGACATGTGTCGAAGTTTGGCTCCGACATATGGTATTTTCCGATTTACACTTGTACATCGTGTCGGCCAACTCAAAATCCGTCACATGTCGGCGAAATATCGCCGACACATGTCGATGTTTAATTCTATGGTTATGTCTGAGTGTAGTTACATATATATAAGATATATCAAATATCTTAGACTAGATGAACATCCAATAACCCAATTATCCACTACAATCCTAATATATAATATAACCTCTATGACATGTAGAAAAATTGTTAACTATTTTTCAAAAAAATCGATGGAGAAAAGACCCATTTTGAAATGTTTTTTATGAAAAAACGCCTTTTGCCAAAAGCTTCGATTTGAAATGCAATTCTAAATGTGGCCTTAGTTGTGTTTGGTTCACATTCTGGCTTATGGCAATTTTATAAAACCTGGCTATTTATAGAATAGGACTTGTGGTTAGAAGCTTAACCACCTAGTTTTTGACCTCTGTCAAATTTATATAGCATAAACTATGTTTGCTTCTATAGTTGCTTCTATAGTTGATTGTATTTTCTCGTTTGATTCACATTGTGACTATAAAACGATCATTGTAGAATCTGGGCACCCGAATTTGAGCCAAATACAACCTAAAGCTGATAAGTTTAACTTAAAAGCTAACTAATATGTAGGCAACATAAAAGGCAAAATAAGAATGTTAGGAAAGAATGTCTCACTTTTACGTGATAACTGACATAGGCACGAAACGTTGATAAGCACCAAACAGTTTTATCCAGTTTTCTTGCCTCCACATGTCGTGGAAAAATCACTATACACAAAAAGTTAAAAAGATACAATCTATAAGAAGTCAAGATCTATCTAAAGAAACAAAAGAACATAAAGTTTACTTCAAGAAATGTGGCATCACCAAAAGTAACAAATCCTGCATTTGCATCTAACAATTGAGAAGGAACTTCCTTCAACTCCGGAGGAGGAGACATTGACCATGTACAAGGAGGAGCATTATTGAGTCCTGGAGAACGTCTTGCCTCCACAAATTGCTGAAAATTATTTTACATAAGATAAATATGTGTATCACACTGTAATATCCAAAAAGACACTAGGTATTACTTAAAATAAATGGTTTATTTATTAAGAACCAAAAGGCACACCTGCAAATAGGCCCATAATTTTACATTCTAATTTTTTTTGTAAAAAAACAAACATACAATTTCTGGAAACATTTGAATGAGCTGTAAGAATTTCAAGACATCTTCAGTTTACCTGCAAGAAGGTAGTTGCTAAAAGTGTATCGACGGAGTCCTTGAATCTCATTGGGTACACTATAGTCACTCTGTCAGCCTGCCACATGCAAATATCGACATAGAACTCATTTAGAGTGTCTTTTTATTATGCCACTGGCATGGGAAATAACCTCAACCTGTTAGGGATCTCTAATTTTTGTACAAAGTACAAACCACGTTAAATATTCTACCAAAATCTGAAGCTACTTTAGAGTCTAGGCTTTTGCTGATTTGTATGAGGAAGCTGTATGATCAAATTCTTGCCACAAAGTTGCAACAGACTTCTCGATTCTCGAGAAGCAGTTTGCTGTTCAATAATGCCACCTAAGAAGGTCTAATAGTTTAATTTGGAAAACACAAAAAGGGGTTTCCAATAAATAACTTGACATAGAAGTTTAGAGCTATTTAATGCAATGAACAATGAATAGGATTCAGTACAGAAAAGAACTGAACCACGATCAACAAGTTAAGGATGTACATACCTGAGGCATGAGAAAAAATGATTCCTTTGGCCTGTGGACAAGAGCCACAAGTCGATCTACATCTGGAGCAACAGTCTTCATTGCTAGATGTTTCAGAATAACTCTTAGTGGAGCTCCTAGAACCACTTCTCTCACAGATGCGATCTTTACTAAAACAGCTTCTCTTTGCTCTATATGGTCGGCAAAAAGAGTAATTATGAGCATTCAGTAGATCAAACCTAGAACAAGGGAAAAACTGCGACTAAAATAGCTAAAAGCCTGACATGAACAGTAAACATCATGTAGCAAGGTTTAACCCTGGGTAATCATTTAGGATCTAAGGTTAGGCAAGTTTTATACACAACTGTCAGCTCGATACCGACCCTCCAATTATTGCTAGCTATTCCTTGTTAAGCAAGGTTAAGCAGGAGAATGAACTTCAATAGCAGAACAAGACCAATTGCCAGGATTATCTAATTTGCAGCACCTCAGTGTTTGCACCAGCTTTCAGATAAGCAAATGTTATATGCTACAATGTGATGTGATAGACATGAATAGCCAGTGCAGGTAAAAGCATGAAGCAAATGATGTACTTTTATTCACAGAAAATTGTGTGGGAGGAGAGGCATCTTCATCTCAACTGTGATGAAGTCATCCTTGAAATTGACAAAACATGTTTACAGAGGTCAATTGACTCCAGTTTTCTTAAAAGTCTCTAAATGAATAGATAGCGATCTTCTTTTAAGTATCCCTTTTAATTGTGATTTCACTGATCAAGTTATAGACAGATCTCTTCAAAATGGAATAAACATCATAAAAACAGATTCTGCATGCTTCCTCTTTAACACGGCTAGCTCAGAATAACCTTGAAAAAGAAACTCGTTGAACCTTTATCTGATGGAAGTTTGGACATATTGAGCTTCATAGTTAGATTATATCCATCCTTGGGAGGATCCAGAATCTGCACAAGCTGTCCATATGCGGCTTTCACGGCTTCCATGGCACCAAAGGGAAGTGCACCATAGAAAATAGTTTCAGGTGGGGGAATGGGCAACGCAATGGATATGAGCATGAACTGGGGGTGCTTCATTGAAAACTGCAAAACACAACCACTCTCTGTGTAAGCAGAACATTACCTTACAAAATAGGTTTCTATGCACAAAGAAATACCTGTATATGATACCGAACATCGTCAAACTCAACCGACTGGCAATCCAGATCAACACCTTTCTCCGTGCCACTGGGTCATAAATTCACCAACACAGTCCGAGAAAAAAAAGATTCAGTTAATGCAACCTACAGCGTCTTAGAAGAAAAAAAATTAGTCTCGTACACGCCATCAGTTGATTTCAGGTAAAGTACTGTAATATCCCAAGTTTGGACTCTCATCGAGGCATCGACAGAATCAGATGATCCGAACTGCTGAGTTTTGTATCCACAAACAATCAGCAGTCCTCTTGACTTTTGAATATTCCTTACAAAATCCACAAGAAACATGCAAAGTGCAAACTCACCAAACCCCACGATCCACGAACTCACCGACCCCAAAGGCTGAGCATATCTAAAGTTCAAGCTGGCAGAAAATCTAACGCTACTACGACTGAAAACTAAACAGAAATCAAAGAAACACCGCAAGAACAAGGGAAAGGGGTCGCGCTCACTTGACCGCGCGACTCTGAAGGATCTGGAGGAGGAACCGCGACGCCGCCTGAAGCAGTATCATCTCCACCGGCGAGAATCGGCGGTGATGGAGTTCACGACTTTCTCCTCTCTTCTGTTCTTCTCAATTTCTGTCCCACTTTGTTTTCCATTCCGCAAACGAAGTGCGAAGCTCGGATGAAGCGACAGAGAGACAAAGAGTACACGGTTCCCAGATTGGTCCCCGGAGTCGCGTGTTTTTTTCCTCGGGATGACGTGATTACCCTCGTCTATTTTTGTTTCTTGAGAGTTTTTCTCTGCGTACCCAAAGTTTTATGGAAAATATGTCACATGATTGTCTACGTTGCAAGGCAAAAGGAATTGTAAATTAACGACTGTGGTTTCTATGTTTTTTCTTTTGTTAATAATAAGAGGTGAATTTTTATACATGTCTTAGAATTTGAATCTAAGATCTTTGACGAATTTAAAGTTTTCCTAGTCACTGTGACAATGAGGCATTGTCTTGTGATTTCTATGTTGACAGGGATGATCAATTGATGGTCACTGCAAGTTGCTTACGGTGGACATCAATTCCACGCACGTTAATGTTGGTAGACAAACAATGGACTTTTGTGAAAGCTAGAATGAATTTTGGCAGCAGTAGTTTAGTTTTCATCTAGATCTCACCTTTAATTGCAAAAAGAAAAACGAAAACCAGATCAACTGTTTTTTTGCTAATACATCGATGAACTTTGATATGTTTGTTTTCGTCACGTTGACAAAAGAAGTCAAAGTGCCTGAACTCGAGTTATGAAAAACTCATTGTAAATATTCGTTTCCTCACTTATGTGCAACACGTCTAGTCTCCAATTGGGTAATAGTAATCTATGATGGAAAAAGCTTTGAGATGAATTGTGTATGCTTGATTGAAAAATTGTGCATGTGAATCGAGCTCGTAGACATTTGAGATCGAACATCCAAGTGTTCTACCACTCAACTAACAATAGCATATACGTGAAACAAAAGGTAATCATTCTAAAATGACTAGATAATCACGACAAGAGGCCATGAAGCCACCATCCCCAACCTACTCAACAATCATAGGATGCGACAACATTTATGTTAGATCAACAAAATTGCATTATTTTGCTACATATGGCAAAATTTACAACTTCCACCCTGTAGGTCTCCATAACAAAACACCTCGACCCCGCCTGTCGAAGAACACAACCAAAGAAAGCTCTTCAGTCCTCCCACCACGATTTTTGTTTCTTCCTCTTCTTCCACAGATGGAGGACGTGATCACCGCCTCCCCACCCCCAACCCGCCTGACCCCTGACGACCTCAACACCTTCACACCCCCACCACCTCCACTCCCCTCCCCCTTCCTTGTCCTCCCCACACCAGTCCCTTCCCCACCCCCACTCCTCCTCATCGCCATCTCCACCCCATCCCTCCACCTCCTCCACCACCACCCCAACAAAACCCTAATCGGAACCCTCGTCCTCCCCGAAGTCCCCCTCTACCCCAACACCCTCCTCTCCCCCTCCCTCACCAACCGCACCTGCCACGTCTACTCCCTCCCACCCACCAACGCCGTCGCCGTCGCCGTCCAGTACCGCGTTCCCCCGGAGCGGTCCCGTGCTGTGGCCAAGGCGGTCATCGGAGGCGTCCCGGCGGAGAAAGTTTTGGTCTTGGACGGGATTCGTGGGGGGAGGATGAGGTTGGAGGAGGGGATGGTGTTTAAGCTGGAGAGCGAGGAGCAGAGGAAGAATGGTGGTGGTTCGATGGTGAAAGGGGTGGAGTACTTGCCAACGGGGAGCGTGGTGGATGGGGTTGGGGCGGCGGTGCTGGCGGAGTGTCAGCTGAGGAAGGTGAAGGGGACGTTGGTGGCGACGTGGCCGGACTCCGCTTTCGATGGATCAGTTTTCAAGTTGTTGAGGGAGGTTGCGAGAGCGGTTTTGCCTGGTCTGGATTTGGGTGATGGGAGTGCGATTAGACTTGGTGCTGGTGCTGATTCTGATCTCTACTCGTGAGAACTTTGCTGGGTAAATTGGTTTCTTTTTTGGTCATCAGTTTTGTGTATGATTGTTGGATCTATGGTTATCATCGCACTTGTTTCTAATTCTATCGTTCTAGTGTTCACCAAGATTGTGATTCAGCTCTCTATACATGAGAAGATGGTGTGTTCTTTGTTTTGCTCTCCTTTTCGTTTCTTATTCGATCAATGTGTTTGCGATGGTTGCTTTCCCTGATGATAATTGAGTGTTTGGTTTTACATTATGTCGTTTGAATGCCCAACCGTCTGTGCAGTGGTTATAGGAAAAAAAAATTATGCCATCAATCGAAATGCAACAAAAAAAAATTGATATCAAAATTATAATTCAAAAATATGTCAACTTTAAAAATCACTAACATATCTTTTTTTTTACAAGGCTAACTCCGAAAAGAACTCCAACAATAAAGAAAAAATTACAAAAATAAAGTTGTCTAAAAAGATTGTCATGTCACCTACTTACCTTAGACTTATTCTTAGAAAAATAAGGAATCAAGAAGGGATTTAAATCTTCCGAAATTTTAAAACATATCATCAACGAATTTCATTGTTTCAATGATCAGTGTATTATAAACACACAAAAAAAATTTAATTGCTAATAATAATAGAAAACTACTTTTATAAACTCGATGAATAACAAAGCCACAATCAACAGAGGCTTGCGGCTGTCAGTACAGAAATCTTAATTTCACATATGATTCAGTCATAATCCCAAGTGTAGTTTTCAGTCCATGTAAGAAAAATACCTTTATTAATTTCTTTATAAAATTAAGAAACAGAGTTACTCAGTTGCAGAGATCCTTCATCCAATCATCCTTGAAACAAATCAAACAAGGAGAAAAATAAAAAAAAACTACCTCTGGTGGAGGCTCGCAGTTGTCAGCTCATCGAGGGAGGGAGATCACCTCTCCTGTGAAGGCTTGTCGTTGTCCAGTTGTCGTCAAAGCCAAGAGCAGTCCGAAGGAACCGAGGGTCGAGGAGGAGGAATGGTAGAACTTAGAACTTGGTTACTTAGAACTTGGAAGACTTTGAAGGACTACCGAACAAGAGAAGTTGAGGAGATCCGTCACTGCAACCTAGAGGAGGATTGGAGGAGTCGAGGGTCTCCACTGACGATTGTGAGGAGAGCGGATGGACACTGACGATTGTGAGGAGAGCGGATGGACGACCATTGACAGTTGTAAGGAGAGGAAAGGAGGAGGAGGCTCATCGCCGATGAGGAATTAAGGAGAGGAGAGAGTGGACAGCCATTGATGGTCGTGAGGCCATGAGTAGAGAACAAACGTCTCCTATCTGCTTGAGTCCCGTTGTCCCAAGAGAGAATAGAGAAGAGGAAGACTCTTTTGTGTGGGGCAGTGGAAGAGATGGAGGGGGAAGTTAGAATTGAAAAGGGAGAAATAAGATTTATATAGGGACTATTTGCAAAATAATATACATAATATAATTTTTTTTTTAAATTCCACCCACTGTCCCCACCTACATCTGCCTCTACGCCTATGCTTAGCAAATTTTCCATATTAAGATGCTACAATACTCTTCTTACATACATATATATGGAAGTGGGAATCTATAAAGAATTATATAACACAAATGTCTCAAGATTTACAAAACTTGTTTGATAACAAATAATAATAATAATAATAATAATAATAATGATAATGATAATAATAATCACAAACATATAATAGTTCTTAAGGCAAGGTTAGTGGAAGAATTCAATAGCATTAGTGACTAGTAGGATCAAGAATAACACACGATACAATTTGAGTAGGACTCTTGAGTTTTGACAAAGAATTCAAGGTGCATCTGATTAAATGGGAAATTTATCAACAATTCAACCTTAATATTGTTGCACTATGCTATTATTTCCTGTAAAAGCAAATTCTAAGAAACGTATAATGTCTTCTTGGCAAATTCACAGAATAAACTTGTCACAAATGTCAAAAGTCGGCCTCATTCATGTAAATGTTAGCCATGATTCCGCCTCTGAAGATCAGTCATGCGTGGCTAGGTGTGCTGTTCTCGTCATTGTTACTCTCTTTATCAACTCAAAGCTAAGTTGCATGACTTTAATACCATCTAGGATTCTTGGCTCTGAAACAGCCTAATTTATCATGGTGCCAGACTACACGCATGTCTTGTTCAATTTCAAACACCAAGGAGAAATAGTGAATCACATTTATATATAAAATGCAGAATATTTTTTAATTTAAGCAATACAATACTATTATCTCAACACTGCTTTGCATGTCCAGTGGGTGAGACATTCGGTTTATCATGCGCACAACATGACTAAAGTGAATCCAACAGATCAACCTATTATTGTGCAATGATAAAATAGACGACTCCCACTCATTAAAATCCAAGCACCTTAGATAAATGATAGAGGAGCGCATCTATAAGTAGTAAAATATCAAGTTTTGACATCAAGTTTTGACAATTTTGCAAATGATTTTGAAGCCCTTAGTTGACCCTTACGATGCCAATGGCAAAAGTAGATGCACCTCATCGAACACACCTACTTATAGGTGTTCTTACTTCTCCAACCTAGTCTGTTCTCCACATAATATTGGGCTGAGTCGGACCCTTCATATTGTCAATAAATATTCAACAAAATTAAATTGATTCTGACGTAAACTGCAAGCCGATACCGTGGGAAGAGCCCTGAAATCTTCAAGGTAAAAAGTTAAAAGTTAAGACGGCATTAATACATCCAGAGTTACCACGATTTTAAAAAACTTTCAGAAGGAAATCTCGTCCAAATGGCTAGTTCCTAAACTACTGAGGTTCATACGCATCGCAACAGAAACAAAAAACTAAAAGACATGTAAGATGATAAAACCAACAGTTTCAAAATACTGATGTAGAAACCAACGTTTTCTAATACAATTGTTGCTGACCAACAGCCTCGGTGCCGTTTTTCAATTCTCCCACTGCAGCGGCCGCCGTTCCAGTACTTTGACTCGTGGCCATTGCCATGACTTCGCCTGGGGGTGGATGGTCATATCGGCATGTCGCGCCATACTTGCATGTGCCAGTCTTCATGTAGAAAGGACATATAATTGATCCCTAAAGCAAAAATTAATAATAATTCGTTATTTTGTATGCATAAAGACATTTATGCATCTCAAAGCTGCATTTGAGAAAGGAAAAAAGCCTGGATTTTATGTCTGCTGAAGCCAAAAATACATTTGGTGTCGTAACATAATGTTTCTACATACTTAACATGTAATGCGAGACAAAAATTGGCAAATATAATCAAGATGTTTCCATCTACATGAAACAGTTGTACCACCATGAAATGCAGAAATGACGTTTTTAATCTGTTCATCATGCTTGATGAAATAATCAAACATTAACAACAAGGGTCTTTACCTCACGTCTGGGAAGGCCAGCTAGAGTGAGTTTAACAGGTTGTTGCAGGGCTTGCTTTGTTGCCAAAGTCGCTGGTGCTGACCTATCAATGGGATGATGAAACTTGCATTTCTCTGCAAACTTGCACTGTCCGGTTTTCATATAGTACTGCATCCCAATATATATATAGGATACATGTAAGAAACATTCTCCACTGGCTAAAGTACATCAGTCCAACAAGTACATTTTTTTTTTCTGAATAAGATTACGATGCTATATGTAAAACTTTTGTAATATATTGTAGGATACCGACACACAGCTTCTCTAGCAGGTTAAAGAACTTCAGTGCTACAAAAAGAAGAGGCTAAGGTATCCTTTCCTTGACAGCGAAGAGCCTTACTAAGGGAAAATATATATAAAAATAATGCAATGTCCTGAGCAGAGAAAGCTCGAACTAGTATCTGTCACATGTCAGTGCAATCCAGATTGTCCACAATGCACAATAATTCGCAGACGCAGCAAAGTCATTCATGTTTTGGTTTATAAGTAAAAGTCATTCTAAAGCAATAATGGTTAAACAAAACTGTAAAAAAACATTGATTTCACATACATCGCATTCTGGTTCCCCAGGACGTTGTGCATAGGTGACTGTACCCACCATTAGCTGCAACAAAAGGCAAAAGCGTCATACCATGAATTTATTTAATCATATTGTTAAATGATTTGTTGACTGTATCACATATATAACATCAAATAATATGATTGTGTTGTTAAGATAAAAAAGTTAACTTACACTAGTTTGGGTCAAGCGGGGATCAATGTTTGGAAGTAGTGAGACGGAAGCATTCACAATATTAGGAGTCTGATATACAGCATGGCCTACAGTACCAGCAACTGGTGGATTGATTGCTGCAACATTTACCAACACACTTTCAAGGCAGAGTAAATCACAAAATCAATATTCTCAAACATAAACGTACATAACATGGCACAAGAAAAGCATAATCACATACCATTCCTGTCCGGATGGTTAAATCGGCATTTTGCACCATACTTGCAGCTGATTGTAGAGAATCATAGATAAAAAAGGTCAAAATAACTCATACAGAAATTATTTATTATGGCAAAAACTGGTAATCAAAATGGGGAAAAAACACTACAAAGTTCAACCTGCCAGTCTTCAGGTAGAAGGGGCAATCTTGTTCACCCTACAGAAGGATTGGACTTGGGTAAGAACATAACAGATCTTTGGATGCAAAACAAAGAAGAATCCATAATCTAGCTGAAATAATATATTTATAGACTATGACAAAGAGACAGTAAGACACAGTCATCTTCCTTATTCTCACAACCCTAACAAGTTCATGCAACTACAACATGGTCATACAAAACCAATAAATGCTACATGTTTCTTGGAGAGAAAGAAATGAGCCGTCAGAATTGTAGGGTATCAAAAAGATGTAGGATTTTTCATCCAGACCAGAATTGTCCAGGTATAGCTAAATCGACTACCAAAAAACATATTCAACAATTCCACCAAATATTTACCGGTCTTATAGGAAGTCCTTTGGAATTATGCAACAAAGCTTGAGTGAAGGGAACATCTGTATTTGCTGAAAATGGGTGTACATTTGCCACCCCATCATTAACTGCCGATTCATTCTGTTCAGTACTGTTGGGATGTTGTCCATTAGGTGGTAATTGAAGATCCTTTGGATGATTAAAGATACAGTTTGCTCCAAACTTGCATTTCCCAGTTTTCGAATAGAACTGTTGGATTTTAGCAATTAAAAACAAAGTTACATTGAGAAAAGTAAAAACAACAGCAAAAAACTGGAATCCTGTGCAAGAAAGGACGGAAAGTTTGATATATTACCGAACATATGGGCTCAGAAGGTCTTTCTGGTAATACAGACACATCAGTTGTATCAGCCAGCTACAATTTCAAAGTCAACAACAAAAGAAAAAGAAATTAAATACTGAAGGAAGGGCAACTATGTTGAAAGAGTGCACCACATAGATAAAGGTGACCTTGTTTACTTTATCTTTCGGGTGATTGAACTTGCAGTTGTTGCCAAACTTGCACTTCTGGGTCTTCATGAAGTACTGAGCAATATTATATAAAAAGTTAAGAAGGAATTAAATGGGAGTTAGCTGAACAATTCAAAAGTTCAAAAAACCATGAGCCATTACAGGACAATCTGGCTCTCCTGGTCTATCAGGAAGCGATTCAGCAGAAGGTACATGTGGGACCTGCAAACCCAGTTATATCAGGACACCAAACTAAAAATATCTGGAAAATGAAGCTAAACGACTTTAAATGAAACAGGAGAGCTAGTAAAAAAGTCTGCAGCTCATCAGGTGGCCCAGGCCAACTTTTATCAACCATTTTCGTCCAAATTTTGCTCAAAACAAGGACACGGGCCAGATTTTTTTCATAGGCCCAGTAACTCAGTTCTTTACCATCAAAAGAAGCTTTCAAAACTAAGTCATTCAAGCACAAGTGCACAACTCATAAGAGGTGCAAGCTGCGAGAGAATCACTTAAACATCTCCCCTAAAGAATGGACATGAAACTATTATTTAGTTGGGTATCACCTTTAGTCATGGTTGTATATCACTCGAAAAAAAGAGACTGGGCACTAGCACTAACTATAGAGTGTCTATGCTACAGAAAATCAATAACCAGTGTTCACTGTTCCTTCGGTTAAGACAATGACTACTAACTATAATAAAATTAAGCAGCCTTCAAAATGAGGTCGCTGATCCCATTAATCAGCCTATCACACCGATTTTATGAACATTATGGCATTAGAGAAGACTTTGATGAAAAGAGAAATAAAAGATATCTATTCAAGCCAAAGGGAGGTAAATAAGTTGAAAGTTATCCAAAGCATGACAGTTGCAACACAGAAATTGGAATCACAATGCACTTACGTCCAAAATTAAATGGCTACAAGTATATGTCATGAAGGGAAAATGTTTTGCAGTACAGCTGGGTATTTTATCATTGAATTATAGATTGCTAGGTAACTTTTCCTGAAGTGTAAGAGTATGAGATAGGAGAATGGTAGTTGGTTTGGAGAACTTTTCAGGTCCTTTTTAATGGAAGACAACTAACCCATGCAGTTTCCTCCAAAATACGTATAGGTGTCATAGATACCAAAGATTCTCATGCAAATTGCAAATACCATGGCTATTGAAAGCAATATATACGTATTACAATCAGTATATAATTGAATATATTCTATAGTCCATTCAGCAAGAATGTACTTTCAGGAAGACAAATAATATATGCATATCGCATCAGTATATACTCAAATGCATTCTGTAGACCAATAAAAACGATCATATGTGATCGAAAAAGAAATTGACAGTACAGTAACATCCCCAATTAGGTTTCCCAACTTATCAACAAGGTTATACAGGACTGCCTACATTGTTTCAGTTTTACTTCATTTCCTTGATGCTTAAGAAGTTACAGAGGTAAAACATCTACTGAAGCTACATACTGGAACTCATGAAATAATGAAGGATGTTACACAACCATGTAATGGAAGAAGTGCAAAAAGGAACACAAGGCTCACAGGTTGCTACAAATGTAAATAACAATCAAAAGGAAAAATTACTTGGAAATAATATTTTGTTGATTTTAGTATTTGCAAGGGATAAATACTATTCAATTCTTTCCGAATAAAATACTCTTTGACAAATGCTAACACACAAAAGGGCTTGCTCATAGCATTCTTTCTCATTAATTTTTAATAAATTAACAAGGAAGAGAGTTTTCTTTCTTCTATGCTATTCCCTTTTACTAAAATATGATGATAAATACAATAGACATGTCGATGGGACCGTAGGAGTGTCCACAACCAGCATTTTTGTACACACCAATAAATGGTTTTACTAGAATTTAATATTTATTTTTTCTTGCTTTTTTAAACTTATAACTTCTCATATATGCATCAAACTTACCACCTGTAATCAACAATGTAAAATTGATGATGAGCGTAAAACTAGAGTATAAGATACATCAAAATGGTATGGTTAAATTTCACCTTTTTTATTCAAAAGAATGGTGCCTGCAACCATGTAAATTATAAGTATAATGCCTGGAGGTAAAGCCTCAAAAAAATAGGTTTAGGCTCATGAGTGGCCATCCTGGACTCATGCACCACATGAGGGGTCACTAGACATGTGCTAGTTCGGAGCACCCAAAAAAAGAAATAGCCACAGTTATAGTGAAGAGTTAAAGACCCGTTTTCTCATAAATATAAGAAAAA
This sequence comes from Posidonia australis, assembly GCA_024699735.1. Lineage (NCBI taxonomy): Eukaryota > Viridiplantae > Streptophyta > Magnoliopsida > Alismatales > Posidoniaceae > Posidonia > Posidonia australis. Next base: position 32,829 of record JAMKQA010006625.1, read on the forward strand.
TGCCATACTCCTTCATAAGTCCTTCTGATAAATCAACTAGAAAGCATTTTCCTGGGGATAACTTTGGATTGGGAATGCAACCCCCTTAATTGGCACAGTTCAGGCATCAATATATTAAAAATGACATCAACATGAGTAAAGGTGACAAATATAGAAGCAAAAAGAAAACAAAAACTTCTTAGACACCGTATTTCTTAACTCCTAACAAAAAAAGCAACACATAGAAGGAAACTATTTTACAAAACCACGTGTTGTGGAGTTTAAAGCATTAAAGTTATAAATACCTACCGAAACAATGACTTGTTGAAAACATACAATGCAAGAAACAATTCTGAGGGCAATGGGATAATCACGATGTACATACCCAGTCTCAATATGATGCATAGTAACTTCAATAACTTTCAAATATTTAACAAAACCACATATACTAAATTTAAAAAAGAAATACCCTGAAAATAACAAAATACAGAGGTTTAGAATATGCTAGTTTTCCTTTACATATATAGTAGTGTTTTTTTCTTTACAAGTTTTAAGGGGGGCAATAGAAATAAATACTGGATTAAATAATTAATACTCGTACTAGGATAAGTATTGTACTGAAAACATGACTAACAAACTATCACCTCTTTCCAGTCTGGAATTCCACCCTCAGGAACCCAAATAGGATGATCAAACTTGCAGGTATCTCCAAATTTACATGCTCTTGTCAACATATAATGAGCACAGTCTTTCTCCCCTGGTCGCTGAGGATAAATAGGCAGATGGCTTGCAGTTTCGATCCTAGGACGCTTAACCAAAGAGTTTGTAGAAAATAAAGCCTCGCTCTGTCCAATAGTGTTATGGGTTCCCAGATGATAGAGAGCTATATGTAGATATTAAAGAAAATATCATAAGAATACAGAAATATTAATAGATGCTATTACATAATTATAATTTAAAGATATAAAAAACTAGTAACCACCGTAAATGCGAAAACTTGCTCATTGTCATAACTTAGACTTAGTATATAACAAGCTATACTTGATTACTTAAGGCTTATAAAACAATAGTAAGGTAGACTATGGAAACATCACAATTACAAACATAGACAATGGAAAAATAACTCTTCTTGGAATACACAAATATATACATATTTGTTTTGCCAATACATTTCACAAATAAACTATATTAGAGGAAGTGAGTGTCAAACTGCATGAATCATGAAGGAAAACTTCTTCACTGACGTCCCTTTTCTAATTTAATATCATATAGACCAAAGCAAAACAACAACTTATAGAGGACATATTATATGAAAGTAGACGATGATAATAGAGATCCAAGAAAACCATAGATGATTAGACAATTTGCATGCTGAAACGCAGTCAAGCAGTGTGCATGTGATGGAAAAGTGGGAAATGAATATTAGCAAAGAAGCAACTCTAGATTCTATACTACTTAAGGGTAGTATGGTCCTACATTGATTTTTAGCCTCCAATATAACTTGAAATGTTAGTAATTATCAAAGTTAGTCTCTCACATCTGTTCAAGAAATGGGTGAAATCTTTTGTCTCTTAGCCTTTATATCCTGTATTTTTCATCTTTCTGTTATTTTTTATGAATCTTTTATTCATTTTTGTACAAAGCATCTTCAAATGATGCTTATTTATTTAATGAGAGTCATCCTGTCGTTTCTTCCAAACAAAAAAGTTAGCCTCCAAGTTTTGATCAAAATTGTTGTGGCTCATATCATTTTATTGGTATCTCCCTTGATAAAGCTTTTCCAACAGGGGTGCATAGCCACCTTGGACATCATTGCTCAAGTGCCCAAATTTACTTTGAAGAAATATTTTAATCATGGATAATAATAAAGGGCATTATTCTACATAATTGTCCTTGTTAAAACTCATATGAAACTTATACATTGATGAACAATATAATGTACGAAAAAATCCTCTACATTTGATAGCCATAATAAGTCAATATAAGAAACATGTTTATCAAAGTGACCCATAAAATTTTTCAAAAAAATGCAATTACAATTATGTATATTACCTTCAAAAAATACTGCATAGGCAAGGATGAAGGGTTATGCCTAAATGTCCAAGGCAGTACCTAGGCATTTAAGTTGAGGGACAACGTGACATCTAGGCATAAATTTTATGTATATGTTGTTTAGTTGGCCATTGCTTGGTAAGCAAGGGTGCCTCGTTGCCTAGTTGTTTTCTTAACAACTACAGATGGATAACACTTCCTGTAGAATTGTCGTCCAAGTTTACTTATATTTTTGCCTTCTAATTGTCTTGATAGTTCACTCATTCAATTCTGCCATCCAGCAAACTGCAACAAACAACTAAAAATTCAAACTCCTGCCTCATATTTCTGTATTACATGGTGGCTACTCTTTTCTTCAGCATGATACAAAGTATCCAAACATTTTGCGATGCAACTTTACTTGTTCCCAGTTTAAGTAGACATATGCCCAAATATAAGAAAACAAAATGCCAAGCCTTTTTTTCTTTTTGAGTGTACATCCTAGTTGATGGTGCAATAAAATTTATTAGAAACTGGAAGTCCCTTTTGATATGCTAAACAGCCTAATCAACCAGAAATATCCCCGTGAAACCAGAACCACACCGAAATTTCACATTCTCTTCACCGCCGTCTCCATGTAGAAACTAAAATAACATAACTTCACAATTCGAAGCTAAACTACGGCATTTGTAAAACAACAAACCAGCCTAACAGAGTACCTTCCGTGTGCCGCTTGAGACCAGCAGCAATGATCGACTCGGTCACGGACGAAGCGCCAAAATCGTCCATCCCACCCCACGAGAACTGGGAGTACCCACTCTGCCCCGCTCCCAGCGCCCCATCCCGACCAATCTCTCCCCCGCGTAACCTTAAACCATCCCCCTGGCCCAAATGTAGTGCGGACGAGCTCCCGTCCAGAGAGGCGTACCTGACGGCGTCGGCCGTGGAGCTGATGAAGCGGGTGGACGGTTCGAACTTGTACGCGTCGGCAGCGCCGGTGGTGTAACGGGAGGAGTAGGGAGAGATGCCAGCGCCACCCTGTCCGGAGGAGTAGTTGTAAAGCTGGCTCGCCATGGGAGTGAGGAGGTGGGTGGAAGGGAGACGGGGAGGGAACCCTAGAAGGAGAGACGGTGGTGACGAGTTTTTGTTGGACTCGCCCGTTGAAGGAATGATAGAATGGCGAGTGATGTGGCTGGACGAGTTACGGGTGCTGTTTGAGACGGCGGCTTCCACAATAAAACTCGATTTCTTAAGGGTTTTTGGTTAGATGTCCTCGGAAATATATTGACTCGTGTGCCCTCTAATAAATAATTATTCACCTTTTCCTTAGTCAGCTGTTGTTATTACAACATCAACCTAAGGTTTAACTACTAATCCAATTAGTAGACCAAGTGCATGCAATGTACGAACTATATATTTATTTATAGACATATTCTAATATTTTTAATAAGAAAGATTACTTAAAATAATTGTTCAATTGTTTTAATAAAAAGTGATTCTTAAATATAGAAATACACAAAGAGCAAAAAAATACCATGAGTAAACACGAAATGAATGGAAATAATATGAATATTTTGTTAAAAACAATTCTACTTAAATTATTATGAATATAAATAAAGGAAGAATGAGACACTTCAATTTTGACAATAATGTAAAGAAGTTGAGAAGACAACTTCTATCTTCCATTAAAATTAAGAATAAAAGAGAATTACAAAAACTAGTAGCAGACACTTCGTAAACTATCACATTTACTTGGAAAATTAAAAATTTCTAATGCGCCTTTTTTAGCACATCTTTGAAAAAGACTAAGAGATTAGGAAATGTAACAATAACGTCTCATAAAAAGTTGATGACACATGTATTGTATACATGGAATTTGATAAAACACTATCATATTTCAAAATAATAATAATATATATAAGCAAACTATCAAGTATGGCCCATCCTTCTATTATTTAAGGCCATTCATCATCCATCGTTAATAATATATTTCATGTTTTAAATTAAATGTTGATTTTGAATTAGCAAAATCGCCTAGTTTGTAATGGTGGTTTTGTGATTTTTCATTTTTTTCCCTCTATTTTCATTTATTAATAGTTTTTTATAGTAACTAAATCACATTAATATCTCTTTTTATATGGTAGTTTCAATTTTTTTGATTTGTAACATTTTAGTTTTAATTTTAGTTTTAGTTTCAATTTCATACTTTAATATCTTTTTTATAAGGCAATTTTGAATTATTTTTTTTTTATTCATAACATTTTAGTTTTAGTTTTAGTTTTATACTTTCTTATTTTGTTTCAATGTTACTATTTTTTTTATTTTTAGTTTCAGTATTTAAGACTATTATTAAGATTTTCTTCCAAACTTCCTATGAAACTCTTACAGATCGTAGCGACGATAGTATGAATGATGGAGGAAAGAGAAGAGGTTTGTAGTGGACAAGATGAATGGCTGTGAAGAGGTTGACGAGAGGAGGTAGGGGAGGGTGACGGAGGGTGATGGGTCATCTATGCTCCGTCAATACTAACTCATCTATCAATAATGAAAGTCTTAGAGAGCTCGAAGGTTTCCATAAAAAATTAGGTTCGTGGAGTTGAGTTGGTGGAGGACTTTGATGCTATCATCATAGGAAGCTTGGTACCAATGCTCTAGGTAAAGGCTGTAGTTGACGGAGAGGACAACAACAGGGAGCTAGCAGGAGAAGCGACAACAAGCGTGGTCTAGAGGCATGGGAGAGAAAGGTGAAGTTGTTGTCATGGAAGAACACGATTATAAGGATGAGAGAGGAGGCCAGTGTTAAGGAGGGGAGGTTGACACAATGAGAGGGGAGGAGAGAGGAGATAGGGGAGAGACGAGGGCATCGAGGGCGATCGGTGGGAGGGGAGGGTGTTGAGGCGACGGGCAACAGTGGGGTGACTACTGTGTGTTTTTTTTTTTTTGTAGAATAGGGTGGTTTTACTAATGGAATGCGAGGGATTTTAAAATGATAATTTAAGACGATTTTTGAAAATGATTTTTGAAAATGATTTTTGGTTTGATCAGAACTAAATTATGAGATGATATTCATGATGGATGAACAAGATCAAAGGCCTCACTATTTTAAAGTAAGGGCAAGCCTCTTTAGATATTAACTCTCTCTCTCTCGGTATTAACTCTTTATTATTATTTATGTTTCATGTGTGTGTGTGTGTAGAGAGAGAGAGAGTAATGATCAGATAATGTCCGACCCTACTTAAGTTAAGTACGATCCATGCATTTTTTCAGTAAACTATGTATATTTTAATCTAATTTTAATATTTTTTTAGTAAATACTTAAATTAGTTTTTCAGTAATTTATGGATGAAACACAACATGATTTGCAAAGATCTCACTTAGCTTAAGTAACATCAGACCCTACTAGAAAATTGGCCTATGTATGTATGTATGTATGTATGTATGTTATATTTCAAAATATAATAAATGTTATTTCTAAATTTATTTAGTTTTACTAATTATTTTTCAATATTAAATAAAAACAAGAAAATAGTCATGTGTTAATAGTTTTTATGGATATTGAAAAGACTGATGCAATTATAAAAGATAAATTCTAATTACAATGACATGATATTAATCAGAAATATCAATTTTTAAGTGGTATTTTTCAATGTAATTTTTATATTGACCATTGTAAGGATTAATGCAATTATAAAGAGATAAATTCTAATAATAATGGCATGATATTAATTACAAATATAAAAGTTTAAAGTATTTTATATTGATCATAATTCATTAAAAAGTATAATATGCAAGGACTTGTATAGGATCATCACAATTAATTATTCAAAATTAAGGAGATAAAAGAAAATTATTATAAGCATTAAAAATATACTTAGTGACAAAATTTATTGTCCATATTCATTGTTTCTCATGTCATGCCATTTCTCGAGCTAAATTTCAAGAGATGAAAGAAAACTATTGTGTACATTAAAAATAAATCTAATAATGAAACTTATTATACATATTCATATCATTTTGTGTTATAAATTAATGACTTGATTATAACCATTCAAGAAGAAATAAGTGGTTGATACATTAAACGTCAAAATGCTAGTTAATTATGGAACAAGAAGTAGAAGCACATTCTTCTACATTTTAGATTTTTGAAAATATTAATTTATGGATCAATTATTTTCATCATTTTCCTAATTTTTATGGTCATCATCATAAGAATTTTATAATAAACATGTCTTTTATAATGAAATGATTATACATATTTGAGATTATTTTAATTTTAAATAATTTGCCTAATTATAGAAGTTTAATGAATTTAGAATGTCATTAGACTAGGAATAGTGTCATTTAGTGAGAGTTTTTTTTAATAATTGCATATCTTAAGCACAATATAATGGATGTCATTAAATGCTATTAGTTAAATGCATTTATTGGTTGCCTGCATTTATAGGAATTAAACTAAATAGAAAGAGAAAGAATCAATTGAAAAAGAGAGAGTCAATTTATGCTCCATATGTCTTAAAATTTTATCATTTTCTTGAATTTTATAGTCATTGTCATAAGTATTTTATAATAAAGGCATCTTAAAATGATTATAAGTGTCTGAGATTATTTTAATTTTTATCACTTAACCAATTATAGAAATTTAATGTAATTATTGAATTCATTTATACAAAAAAACATTTTTATGTAAGAAGCTTAAATGCAAGCATAAATGAGACAAAATATGTGATTAGTAAAGTGTTGTAAATAAATGGAAAAGTATATTAGGGGGGTTTAATGTGGCATATCACAATCCTTATTGTAATAAAAATAGCATATACCTGCAACATTCATAATAATTAATTAGTCAACCCTATGGGAATACGTATTTGTAGGTCTAGATAAACGAAAAAATAGCATAATACCAACTGTATAAGTCTTCATTCGTTGAAATATAGTCAGACTTGTTAAAATAACACTAATTATAGTACTTAATCCAAGTTCTATAAGAACAATATTAACAACATCTATAGAATCGGACATTACTATTCCTTTACGTGCTTTTTATAAAGTTGGAGTATCATTTACATCATCTTCTGTCATTCCACAGATGCGCTTCTTCTGTTGTAAGATTTTTACAATCTGATAATTGTGTTTTGATTTTTGTTGTTTACATTAGAAATACAAAAAATTATATCTTCAATTGAATATTATAAAAATGATTTTTTTTCTTGAAGAAATGACAACAAAACTTAGGATTAGTTTGGTAGAACTTTTGGACAGTTTTTAGGTATACAGTTTATTCGTAGATGTTACAATAATCCAACAGTTTTACCAAGTATTCTCAGCTTCTCAAAAGCATATAATTTTTGATACAATGATTCATTTATATTTCCAAAAAATGAGGTATGATAGCTTTCTACACTTAGAATCGGCAATTGAAGCTTTAGCTTTATCAAACGAATCCTTAAATGACATCTACAGTAAACGAATACCTGAAAATACTCTAGCAAAACCATCTGCCTTTTCTGTTAGTTCTTCAACAGGAAGTGCTTCATATTTATCTTGGTCATGACCCAACAATACTGAAGAATGATACATATTCGTTCAGTTTCCAAGGTGTCTCTTAGTTTCTTTGGTAATTGCGAACTAGGGGTGCATTTGATTCGATTCAGTTTGGTTTTGTTGGTTCTAACAAAAACTATGAATTAAATCATACTTATCGGTTCTGACTATATTGAAACCGAATCGAATCATGTATATACTTGAACCAAATCGAATTGAACCGAATCATTCAAAAATCGATCAATTCGATTCAGTTCTCGATTTTTAATTTAAATATTATTCAATGAACATTCATTCACATTAGAAGCCTGAATTTTCATTTTATTTGATGATATTTTCTAAACTTTCTGAAATAATTAATTAACATTAGTAAATATCTACAATAATTAACTCCATGATAAAAAATTTGTTATTTCAATACATGGAAAACCTACTAACAATATGACATACATGGAAATCGACAGTGCATATCAATGACTGCTGACAAATGGACAATAGACATACAATACACACACACGAAAATCAAAAAATTAATGCATACATAAATAATTAAATATCAATTGATTGGAAATGTTTTTATATTATTTTGAATAAATCTGATGATGATGATGATGATGATGTGTGTGTGTGTGTATATGTATGTATATATGTATGTATTATATTAATATAAAACAATAAAACCCAAAGTGTCCGAATTAGTTTACTTCCTATAACTAGACACAAGATTATACAACAATAAAACCAATGACTTTGTTGACTTCCAACAGAGTATCTGAATTAGTTTACTTCACAGGAGATGAAAGAAATTAAATGTTACACAAAGTGTAACCCACAAAGTGTTTCATTGTTCTTAACTTAAAAACTTGGACAGTTGTTGATTTGACAAGAGAAACAAAAGGTGGAAATTAACCCACAAAATGTTTCATTGTTCTTAACCCAGAAACTTGGGTAGTTGTTGATTGGCAAGAGAAACAAAATGTGGAAATTAAGAAATAGAGCATAATCGATTAAATGATACAAATAAATATGAGATTGACTCTACCACTACGGAGAGAAAATTACAACATTTGAGATGTTGAGCAAAACAGTTCTTCACAATATGACATACTACAAAACAATTCCTGACACAATAAATAGGTAATATGAAAGGATAAAAAGTTAACTACAATCAACTATCAATAGGCAACTATCAATAGCTACATTCAACCTAAGTCTACTAGCCTACACCAAGTCAGTTACCACAAAATTGGTAACTAGCGAATCACTATGTACTATGTATTATTAATGAAAAAATCTAAAAGATAAAAAGATGAACTATGAATGAAAGCAAAACAAAATCTCACATGTTGCATAGCATCAACTCTTTATGTTCAAAATCTTAAAAGATAGTAAAAAAGGTTGTTGGAAATATAATCTAAAATAAACAAAACATTAATTTACCGTTTCAAGTTCATCTCTTGAAGAACAATTGAGAAAAGATGCACTTGGTGACTTATTTAGCTGTAAGCTACCAATCTCAAATATTGAACTTGCAAATCTACAAATATATTTATCATCTACGTAATCATCATCTCAAACCTTGTAAAATGTTTATGTTACAAACTTGAAACAAGTGTACTTGGTTAACATATAATCTAAAAGCAAAACAGGAATGATACAAGTTTTACTAATGATGGTTGGACCTTCAAATCATTCGAAGTTCCAACAACTAATGCCTCTTTTATACTCATTCTACATATAGTGTAAAAAAAGGCTTTAGATTCATGCAGGCCATTACAATTCACGTAAAAAGAATTAAAAAATCACAAAAGAGAAATCTAAATCTGAAAATAGAATCAGATTTGTGGAGAACAACAAGCAACTCAAACAAAATCATATACAAGTATTAGACAGGGTTTTAGAAGACAGACAAGAATTATGCCAATCAACCTGCAAATGCAACAAACATATTTGGCATAATTTTGACAAAATTTAGTCCCATCTAGATAAAAGCGCAAGAATTATGTATTATGCAAGGACAGAGTAATTCGGATATCAAATTTATCTTTGTGAATATGCTTTCAATAATACGGAAAGTATAAATTCACTGAACCAGCAAAGCAAGGAAAGAACTAATATAGCTAACAAAAAGACCATCCAAGAGATTTCTGTAGATATACTCATTGGACCTAGCTTGCTATGTTCAACAATGTGTGTGAAGTGGGCTTTTTTGAAGGATCTTTCATCAAGCGTAGAGAAATCATATGCCTAAAATTCTAAGAAAACAATAGGATTTGTAAGCAAAAATGGTTACATGGTTGTATCAATTGCTTTTTAAAAAATACCTTGCATACTTCTTGTCTCTTTTATAATTCAAGTTTGGCAAGGCATTTTACATAGCAATAAGGAATACCTACGACAGATATTTAGTTAAATATGCTCTTGTTGAAAAACATATCTATGATAGATAGTCATGATTCTATTATTGTTAAAAAATAAAAAAAGAGAAGGAAAAAAAAAGATCTTTCCTGTGACCACCACCAACCTTCAAGAGCATACCTAGAGTGAGTTATGTACACTGGAAATAAGTCAGGGTGATGGGAATACGAGTCCTAAACTTCCAAGGAAAATCAAATAAAAGAAGAAAGAAGAACACATAAGATCAGTATCCAAAGGCCTCAACAAGTTTCAAGTCATGATCAACCTTTATTACTATCAAGTTTCCATCTAGAACCAAAGAGGAGCTTATATAGAGGTCGGGGTGATCGATGACACTACGAAGGAGGAAGACTCGAAAGAGGATCTAAGGAGGCCCGCAACATTGCAAAGGAACGATCCTAGGAGGTGCTCAGGTGCCAAAGAGAGTTGGAGATAGGCCTCTGATGGTAGTGTTGTTGGTGGTGCGACCTTGTTGGTAGGATGTGCAACCATAGAATTAAACATCGACACATGTCGGCAATATTTCACCGACACGTGTCAGATTTTGAGTTGGCTGATACGATTTACAAGTGTAAATCGGAAAATACCATATGTCGGAGCCAAACTTTGACACATGTCGGTGAATGTCAAAGTGTCGGTCGACACAGTGTATTTTGTACATTGAATTTGAACAATGTTGACCGACATGTCTATTAAACTTACGGACATGCACAAGAGTTCCTTCCTTTTCATTTGCTTTCCCTCTTTTATGAGTTCCTGATTTTCTATGTATCTCTTCTACTCCTTCGCAATCTAGTGGATTGCTACAAACTTAAAAGCCTTTTCTTCTTAATTGTTCTTAAATTTTATCCCTTCTTAAGATATAACACTTGATTTTTATATAGAATTTTAGTTTTTTCCCATTTTTTGTGTTTGTCTTTTGAACTTTTCATGTAGATTTACATCTTAACTCTATCATAATAATAATTAGACCTAACTTAATAAAACATAGGTTTTAGGTTTTTCCATGTTTTTTTTGGTGTATTTTGATGTTAATAACTTATTATTACGTAGATTTAACCTAATAATATATACATCTTAGGCTTTTTTATGTTTTTTTTGTGTTTTGATGTTAGTAATTTGATATTACATAGATCTAACCTAATAACTCTATAAAATCATTGAAAAGCAGTAAGATTCATAATTAAATAAAAAATAGTAAAATGTTAAGTATATATGAGGTAACTTTTATAAGCACTTTTGTTTTTAAACATTTATTAATCATTTTTATGTATTATTTATGCTTCAAAATATTTGTATTAAGTTCATCTAATGTATTTAAATGTAATACATATTGAAGAAGTTGATCTAAGTAGTCTAAGATGTAGATTGCTATTTACTTCAGCTTATTCTAAAATTTGAAATCAAAATTCAAAGTTCTTTGTCTATTTCCATGGACTTCCATAAATTTACCACGTTTCCATCGACATTTCCACCAATGTCTAATATGTTTCTTATTTTTGTTGGACCGAAGTCCGACACAAAATCGATGTTTAATTTTATGCGTGCAATGTGAGAGAAGGGGAGAATGATGATTGGGACGTGGGAGGAAGTAATGGCAACGGTAGGGAGGAGGCAGTGGTAGTGGCAGCGGCGAGGAGGAGGTAATGTGGGAGTGACGTGGAGGAAGTTGTGCTAGTGGTGATTTGGCAGATAGGGGCGATGTGATTTGGGATTTTACGAGGGAAGGATTGGCTGACAGGGGCGGCGATGAGATTTTGGATTTTACGGTGTGTGTGAAGAAATTAAGTATAATTTTATTATAAAGAAGTCATTGTTAATTTTATCTTTATAGGATTTTTTAAATCCTCGTGCAATATTATGACAAGTAATAAATCCTTATGTTATATTGTATTTCTAGTGTATGTTGTGTAAGGATCTTTAGGCTTCACTAGAGGGGGGGTGAATAGTGATTCAGTGAATAATTATCCAATTTTAAAGTTTCTTTATCAATTTACAATATTTTAAGTAATTTGAATATGACTAGGAAATTGATTTTATGTTGGAGCAT
>JAMKQA010006626.1:0-48657 GCA_024699735.1 Posidonia australis
ATTTTATCGGGCGTGCGAGGGTGCCTAACACCTTCCTCATGCGTAACAGGGATCCTTACCCGCATTCTGGTTATTTCGTAGACTTGTCTTTGTTGTTTTTTGCATGATTTTTCATGTATATGATTTTCCTTGTCTTCCACAATAGATTAGGTGGCGACTCCTTTTGTTTTGCTTTTTTCGACGTGATTTTGCCGACCGATTTTGCATTCTTTTGTGGAATCTCCTCGCCGGCATGGTTACAAATATAATCTAGGGTCACCTGGGGCTCGATAATTTCCAAGTTTAAAAAAAAAAAACTAACTTCCACTCTCTCATAACTACTCTAACAAACTCATGTAACAAACTAAACTCTCTAACTAACTCCCACTCCAACATAACAACCTCTAACCACCTATAATAACCTCTAACTACTTAAACAAACTCTAACAACTTCCCACTTAATCTAACAACTTCTAACTAATCACAACAACCCATAACCACCATGGCTAGCCTATAAATAACCCCCATTTGCAAGTGAGAAGGGGTTGTTGGAAAAATTGAGGGGAGAGTCCCCCAAGCTTTTTCCTCCCAACCAAAGCAATCAGAGTGAACCAGGAGCAAGGAGGAAGCTCGTGGAGGAGAGAAATCAGAGTTTCCAGCCATCTCCGGCGGCCTCTAGTGAGCTTCGAAGGCCAACGTCACTGTCAGTCCAGGTACGCCCTCCACAGACCTCAATTTACTTCAAAAGTGATCTCTTAGGACACCCTCTTCCTTCCCCGATCGATTCCAGTAATGCCAGAGGCCTTCACTGGCTGGAATTGTGGTTTCAGGCCTCACCAAAGTCGTTCTCCGACGATAGAGGTGGGGGCACGAATCTAGTGGTCGATTCATGCCCTGGGGTGCTTTATCTTCCTCCCATGGACCTCCTATTGCTATTCCACCCGTCAAAACCCCACTTCAGTCGCTGTGGAAGGCGCCAGTAGAAGATCACCGGAGTCGGGCTCCGTCACCGTCGCTGGGGAAGACGACTGGTATCAGCGATCGATCGAGTGCTTGCAGCCCCGTCGTGCCTTTCCAAGGTTCAAAGAACGTTCCTCGACGCACCCCCAAGCTTTTAGAGCCTCCAACAATGCGAATCAGGCCCCGGATCTCCCTTGGAACCACCGTCGCCGGAACGCTATCGAAGCTTGATCAGGGAACCAGCTCGAGCCACCATTCCTGCTAATGAAGGGGGGAAACTCATCCTCGTCGCTCTCTCGTGCTTCCCGAACCCTTAAGCGTCGCGCTGCATCCCTCTGGAGCCTCTTGTTCCTCAACGTCGTCGCTGGAGTCGCGTCGACGGTGAGGGAGGTGGGAGGCCCACTCCAGCCGTCGAACCTCAGATCCAGACCATTGGATCTTCTCCCCTCTTTCTCCTCTTGCTCTCAGTGGAGACTGATGCTCGATCGGGCATCGGGATGCCTCTAGGGCATCCTTGGCTGTCGTCAACCTCGGAGTTCCGTTGCCGGCGGCCGTTAATTCCTTTTCTTTTAAAAAAAAAATTTTAAAATAGTTTTTCTTTTAAATAACTTCTGTCCTTTTCTTTTCTTTACAGTTAGGTCCTTATTTTCTTACACATAGGTCCTTTTTTTCTTACTTTTAGGTCCTTGCATATATTTTTAAATCATTTAAATAAGATTTGCCTTGAAATATTGTAGAGGAGCCCCTGTAAATTCTTAAAAATGTTTTCCATGCTTAAAAGTTAAACAAAAACCCCCGGATTTGCTTTTCATGCATTTAAGTATAGAAGTTTTGCACTTAAAACCCTAAGCTTTGTTGAAATAGTTCTAAATGCATATTTCTCTGTTTAAATTGCAAATTAAACCCTTGGAATTTAAGTATTTGCTCAAATTTGACCTGAATTGCATTTTAGCCCTTGAATTTTACTGATTTCTCACTGAATGCATGTTCTCTAGGGTAAATTTGCATGTCAGTCCCTAAAACATTCCATTTTCAAACATGGACTCTTTTTCTTGCATATTTTGTCCTGAATTTCTTCAGAATTGCATTGAATACATGTTTTAATGGCAAAATTGCATTTTTGACCCCTAGGAATCTTTAATTTAACCAGAAATGAACAGACATGCACATTTGACCCTAGATTTCTTCAAAATTACATAAAATGTGTTTTTCTATGTATTTTTGATGATTTAGCATCAGAATTTCAGTTTTCACTCAGAATTTGGGATTTTTTCACAAAAGCCCCTGGAATTTACATTTTTACACTCACACATGCATTTTGCACATTTTATTGCATTTTTTCATGCATATTTTCTTGTGCCTTCTTCTTTGCATTGTGCACACATTTCTAACTCATTTCAAGCATTGTTTTTGCATCATTTTCCTGATTTCATCTGACTTTCGCAATTTTGATTTGATTTGGCTTTCCATCGCCTGAGGGCATACATTAACAAACTTAACAATGCCGACATCGTCCCGAATGAGGATTATTTTCCTCAATTTGATTTTCTCGGATTTCTTCGAGTTTCTGCTGATTTAGATGACGCTTTCTGAGAGTTTCTCGATTTTCACGATTTTCCTCATCGCCCACGGGTGTACAGTAAAGCGGCATTCTCAAAGCCTACATTTGTCCCTTGAATTGACTTTTTTTCCTTTTATTCATTTCTTCTCTTGGATTTGGCATGTTTTCCAGTCAACTTTAGCATGTGCACTCAGAATAGGCAAGCATACACACCATAGACCATTAGCAAGCAGAAAACCTAGAATGACCGAGTTCCTCGGGCGCATGGGGGTGCCTAACCCCTTTCCCATGCGTAATAAGAATCCTTAATCTTTCTCTAGCCCGCTTTGATTTGTGCACTACATCCATTAGGCATGGAGCATGCATATGTTTTCTTCGCCTTAATTTCTTTTTGTTTTTCCTTTGTGATTGGTTTTCCTCGTCTTTCCATTAAAAGACTAGGTGGCGACTCCTTTCCTTATCCTTTTCTTATCTTTCCTTGGCGTTTCCAAGTCTAGTCTTCTTCTCTAGATTCACCATCTTCGTTGTGACCGTATCGGGACTCCTCGTGTGCTTCCACGCCCGTAAGGAGAGCCATGCAGGGTTCCACCGGCATGGTCACTAGAACTAGCGACTCTGTTGGGAATAACCAGATTCTAGCTTTCATTTTTGTTTTCTTACTTGTCTTTGGTCTATATACTTTGTGCTTATTTGCTTGTTCTGTTTGCTTGTACATAGTTGACTGAACATGTTTTTTTGTGCCTTTTTACACTACTACTATGCCATCACACATGCACATGACCTAATTCATGCTTTTTTTTGTCAATACTTGCTTGTGTTCACCTACTTGTGAGCACTACACCAGCACATGCCATGTTCATGCCTCTTGCTTGTTGATTGACTTTTTAGATGCCATGATTGTGTGTTTTCTTCCTTTTTTTTGTATTTGCCATGATTAGGAGAGTAGAGACATGTTTGCTTCCCTATCTGGCTAAAATAAAACACACAAACTCAGATAAACAAATAATAAGGCATAACTAGAGACAAATGCTCACAATTCCCTATGGTTTAATAAAACGCAAGTAAAAGACACAAAAGCATATTGCATGAATGATCATTTTAAAAAGCATCATCTTCTCCTCTAAGTCCACCAACAGTTTGCAAAGGACAATTCTGGTAGCCTGTTCTATAGCTTTGGCGTACGACGTGTTACTAGTTTGTTTCCATTTGTCCGGGGTCGTGTTAGTGCTAGTAGAGGGTACAACTCCATGCTACTGTAGGAGACGAGGCCACCAACGCACCACCTGTTCACTGCCTGCGCTTCGGCTAGGATTTAGAAGAGGAACCTTACTCTTCTGACCAAGCTCAAAACCTAAAACCCATGAGTGCGTCTTGTGTGGTCAACCCCACATGGGACATGCATGGTGAGAGAGTGCACTTTAGGACATTCATCTGCACAGTATGTCATGGCATGCCACTTTAATAACTCACATTTGTTTGTGCGTCATTGTTCAAGTTCTGATACCTATTTCTCTTGCCTATTTTCTCAGGTAGCTTGATGCGAGGTCCTCAACTAGGAGCTCGGGTGTCAAACCCCAAACCCTAATGTCAAACCCCAACAACCTTAACCACTTCCCACTTCACTCCAACAACCTTAACCACTTCACTTCACTGCAACCACCTTAACCGCTTCCCACTTCACTCTTGACTCTAACTGCCTTAACCACCTCCCACTCTAACCATAACAACCAACCAAGCCATTTGGAAGCCTATAAATAGCCCCATTTGCAAGTGAGAAGGGGGATTTTGGAAAATTTGAGAGGAGAGCCTCCCAAAGCTTTTTCTCCCAATCAGAGCAACCAGAGTGATCTTGAAGCAAGGAGGAAGCTCGTGGAGGAGAGAAATCAGAGTTTCCAACCATCTTCGGCAAGCTCCGGCAGCCTCCGGCGAGCCCCGATGGTCAAATCTACTTCCCACTTCACTCTAACTGCCTTAACCACCTCCCACTTTAACCATAACAACCAACCAAGCCATTTGGAAGCCTATAAATAGCCCCATTTGCAAGTGAGAAGGGGGATTTTGGAAAATTTGAGAAGAGAGCCTACCAAAGTTTTTTCTCCCAATCAGAGCAACCAGAGTGATCCTGGAGCAAGGAGGAAGCTCGTGGAGGAGAGAAATCAGAGTTTCCAACCATCTTCGGCAAGCTCCAGCGGCCTCCGGCGAGCCTCGATGGTCAACTCTACTGTTAGACCAGGTATGCCCTCCACTGACTTCAATTTACTTCAAAAATGCTCTCTTAGGTCTCCCTCTATCTCCCCTAATCGATTCCAACAGAGCCAGAGGTCTCCTCTGGTCAGAATCGAGTTTCCAGGCCTCGTCGGTGTCGTTTTCCGGCGGCCTAGGTGGGGGCACAAATCCACTAGTTGATTCGTGTCCCAAAGCATTAGATCTTCCTCCCCTGGTCTCTCTCAAGCTCTTTCGACCCTCTACGCGCTGTTTCAACACCTCGTTGAGCCTCTAGAAGCTAGTCGCTGGAGTTGTGCATCGTCGTCGTCGTCGGGGAACACAACTGGCAATAGCAATGGGACGCATGCCTCTAGCTCTGCCGTGCCTCCCCAAGCATCCAAAAACACTCCACGACACGCCCCTAGCACACTGGAGCCATCAAAGCCAAGCCTCGTGCCCTGGATAGCCACCACATTCGAGCTCGTCAGAGTTGCATCGCGTCGACGGCGAGCGAGGTCCGAGGATGGGAGGAGTGTCCCATTTTTGCTTCTGGAAGAGGGAAATGTTCCTCACCACACCGCCAAGCTTCCTAGACCCTTGAACGACGCGTCGTAGCCCTCCAACACCTCCTTCTTCTCCAACGTCGTCACCGAAGCTGTCCCGATGGTGAGGGAGACGGGCAGCCCACTCCAGTCGTTGAACCTTCGATCCAAACTATTGGATCTTTCCCTTTCCTCCTCTTCTTTCTCCCCGTGTGGTCTGATCTTTGATCAGGCTTTGGGATGCTCCGGAGGGGCATCTCCGGCGGTCGTTAACGGTGGAGTTCCGTCGATGGCGGCCGTCGATTCTTTTTCTTTAAAAAAATAAAAAAATAGTTTTTCTTTTAAATAACTTCTGATACTTTTGTTTTCTTACAGTTAGGTCCTTATTTTCTTACAAGTAGGTCTTTTTTTATTACAATTAGTTCCTTACAATTTTTTTTAAATCGTTTGAATAAAGTTTGATTTGAAAATCTTGCAATGTGCCCCGTGAATAATCTTGTTAATGCCTTTCATGCTTTAAAGTTTGATATAAGACCCTCTGAGTTATTTTTCACACATTAAAGTCCAACATTTTTGCATAAAGAACCCTGAGCTTTGTTGAAATAGTTTTGAATGCATATTTCTCTGTCTAATTTGCAAATTAAACCCTAGGAATTTAAATATTTGCTCAAATATGCCTAAATTGCATTTTAGCCCCTGAATTTTACAGATTTCTCATTGAATGCAAGTTTTTTAGGGTAAATTTGCATGTCAGTCCCTGGAAATTTCTATTTTCAAACATGGACTCTTTTTCTTGCATATTTTACCCTGAATTTCCACAGAATTGCATTAAATACATGTTTTGATGGCAAAATTGCATATTGACCCCAAGGAATCTTTAATTTGACCAAGAATGCACAGTTTAGCCCATTTGACCCTAGATTTCTTCAAAATTACATGAAATGTGTTTTTCTATGTATTTTTGATGATTTAGCATCAGAATTTCAGTTTTCACTCAAAATTTGGGAATTTTGCACAAAAGCTCCTGGAATTTACATTTTTACACTCTTACATGCATTTTGCACATTTTGTTGTACTTTTTCATACATGTTTTCTTGTGCCTTCTTCCTTTCATCATGTACGCATTTCTAACTTATTTCAAACCTATTTTTCCCATTGTTTCTCGGATTTCTTCCCACTTGACATTTTGATTTGTTTGGCTTTCCATCGCTCGAGGGCGTACATTAACAGGCTTAACAATGCCGACATTGTCCCGAATGAGGATTATTTTCCCCAATTTGATTTTCTCGGATTTCTTCGAGTTTCTGCTGATTTGCGTGACGCTTTCTGGGAGTTTCTCGATTTTCACGATTTTCCTTATCGCCCACGGGCGTATAGTAAAGCAACATTCTCAATGCCTACATTTGTCCCTTGGATTATCTTTTTCCCTTTTATTCTTTTCTTATCTTTGATTTGGCATATTTTTCAGTCATCTTTAGCATATGCATTTAGAATAGGCAAGCATACACACAATAGACCATTTAGCAAGTAGGAAACCTAGAAAGACTGAGTTCTTCGGGCGCATGGGGGTGCCTAACCCCTTCCCCATGCATAACAAGAATCCTTACTCTTTCTCTGGCCCACATTGATTTGTGCACTACATCCATTAGGCACAGAGCATACATGTTTTCTTCATCTTGTTTTCTTCTTGGTTTTCTTTCGTGTTTGGTTTTCCTCGTCTTTCCATTAAAAGAATTGGTGGCGACTCCTTTTCTTATCCTTTCTTATCTTTCCTTGGTGTTTCCGAGTCTAGTCTTCTTTTCTGGATTCACCATCTTCTCCATGACCGTATCGGGACTCCTCATGTGCTTTCACGCACCGTAAGGAGAGCCGTGTAGGGTTCCATCGGCATGGTCACTGGAGCCGGCGACTCCGCTGGGGATAACCAGATTCTAGCTTTCGTTTTGGTTTCCTTACTTGTCTTTGGTCTATATACTTTGTGCTTGTATGCTTGTACTGTTCGCTTGTACATATTTGACTGAACTTGCATTTTTGTGCCTTTTTACACCATTGCCATGCCACCACACATGCACATGATCTAATTCATGCTTTTTGTTGAGATACTTGCTTTTATTCACTTACTTGTGAGCACTACACTATCACATGTCATATTCATGCCTTTTGCCTCATTTAGTGACTGTTTAAATGCCATGATAGTGTGTTTTATCCCCTTTTTGTAATTACCATGATTAGGAGAGTAGAGACATGTTTGCTTCCCTATCTGGTTAAAATAAAACACACAAACTCAGACAAAACAAATAATAAGGCATAACTAGAGACAAATGCTCACAATTCCTCATGGTTTAATAAAACGCAAGTAAAAGATACAAAAGCATATTGCATGAATGATCATTTTAGAAAGCATGCATCTTCTCCTCTAAGTCCACCTACAGTTCACGAAGGATAATTCTAGTAGCTCATTCTATAGCTTTGGCGTAGGGTGTGTTGCTACTTTGTCCTCCCTTGTCTAGGGTCGTGTCGGTGTTAGTAGCGGGTACAATTCCATGCTACTGCAGGAGACAAGGCCACCAACACACCACCCGTTTACTGCCTACACTTTGGCCAGGATTTAGAACGGAAACCTATTTTTTGACCAGAGTCAAAACCTAAAACCCATGAGTGCATCTCGTGTGGTCAGCCCCATATGGGACATGCATGGTGAGAGAGTGCACTTTAGGACATTCATCTGCATTATGTGTCATGGCATGCCAGTTTAATAACTCGCATTTGACTTTGCATTCTTGTCCAGGTTCTGATACCTATTTCTCTTGCCTGTCTTCTCAGGTAGCTTGTTGCGAGGTCCTCAGTTAGGAGCTTGGGTGTCTCCTTCATGGGCGACCTCCCGTAGTTGTTTTCTCTTGCCTTTTCGGAGCTATTGGTCACTTTTGACTGTAGTTCATCTTAGAGCTCGTGTGTTTGCCTTTTTCCGCAGCTCTTTTATTTTGCTTGCGGTTACCCATGGCCCCGCAGACCCGCAAGCCTCCGGTTATTGCTCTGAAGGGGGTCCTACACTCAGATCCTCCTTCTCTAACTTTGACTGCTTCTTCTTCCCTCTGTGCGTCTCGGTTTGGGAATCATGGAGGATCCTTATCCCCTCTTTTGGGACAGTGGCAAATACAAGCCGATCTAGGGCTCGTCACTGATTCGACTACAGTGACTACCACGCGGGTCCCAAAAGTTCTGCCAGCTGTACCCTGTTACTCGGGCCCTCCTGTCTCACGAGTTCAACTAGGTGCGGTTTCATCTGTTTTGGAGGCCATTCCTGTTCCACTCTTGCCTTCTGACCTATCTTTTGATGGGTCTTCGGCCACACAGGCTCAGTACTTGAGAGCTTTGGCTCGAGGGTTCAAGGGCATGGCCCTTTCTCTTGATCCTGTTGAGAGTCCTCTTCTTTCGACCTTTGAGGTTCTAGTGCAGACCACTATAGCATTGCAGGCTCACCCCACTTCATTACCGCCCATACCATTGCCTCAGCATCACACCGCTCCGGCGATGGAGGTGTTATCTCTGCCTCCTGCACCACAACTGCATTGGTCACAACATGCATCACAGTCATTTAGAAATCAACCCATTAGTTGTGCCAGAGTACAACATTTCTCGAGTCCATCACCTAGAGCTGTACCGATGCCGCAACTGTTGCTCTCGTGCTCAACACCACACACAGCACAACATACTCAGAACTCACCTCAGCATCAAGATTAGGTCCCAACACGTAGGTCATCACCGCACACTAGGCGCACACCTCCCACTGTCAAGTCGGTGCATCACATTACATCGGCTCAACAAGGACAACAACCTAAGGAGAAACGAGGCCATCGTGTTGAAAGTGACTACACTCCACTAGGCGAGTCGCTGACGCTGTTTTTCCTCGTGTTGTGTCACTTCTGAGACTCCCAGATCTGCTTCCCCCACCAACTCCACTCCCTTGGTGGTATGACGCGAACGTATACTGCGATTATCATCGAGCCTCGGGACATTCGACTGATAATTGCCACACTCTGTGGGATGTCGTTCAGACTATGATCGACAGTGGGACTATTGTTGTTGACACACGAGATGTAGCACCCACATCCATGTCTTTATCCTCACCAGCATCTAGTTCAATACACATTACACATCCACACACCATCATTGAACCGACATGTCGTGATGTGTTAGCTCAGCAAGGGCAGCAACAACGGCAAAGGTGGCCTCACCATAAGGAAAGAGACTTCACCCCACTCGGGGATTCGTTGAGCGACATCTTTCCGAAAGTTGCACCATTCCTGCGGCTACTGGAGATTCGTCCACCACCGGACCCACTTCATGGGTGGTATATGACTACTTGTATTGCCAATTCCATCGCATTCGTGGACATTCGACAAACAAGTGTTTTGCTCTCCGGAATGCTGTCCAAGATTTGATTGACAATGGAGGCATTGTCGTCAACACACAGGAGGCAACACACACATACACTTGCACACACGCTTGCACACACACGTGCACACCCTAGAATAGTCGACCTTACCGTGTTTGAGCCTGCAAGCTCCGAGGATACTGGAACCTCAGGGGTTTTCCTCTTTCTCTATAATTGCCACACTACAGGATGTCGTTCAAACTTTGATTGACAGTGGGACCTTTGTTGTTAGCACAATACCCACATCCATGTCTCCACCCTTACCAGCATCTAGTTCAGCATGCATTACACACCCACACACCACCGTTGAGCCGACATGTCATGTTGTGTCAGTTCAGCAAGGGCTGCAACAACAGCAAGGGTGGCCTCGCCAAAGGAAAGTGACTTCACCCCACTTGAGGATTCGTTGAGCGACATCTTTCCTAATGTTGCGCCATTCCTGCAGCTACCGAAGGTTCGTCCACCACTGGACCCGCTTCCTAGGTGGTATAAGACTAACTTGTTCTACCAATTCCGTCGCACTCGTGGACATTTGACAAACAAGTGTTTTACTCTTCGGAATGCTGTCTAGGATTTGATTGACAATGGGGACATTATCGTCAACACACAGGGGGCAGCACACATATACACTTGCACACACACCCGCACACACTCGTGCACAACCTAGAATAGCCGACCTTACCTTGTTTGAGCCATCAAACTCCGAGGATACTGGAAATTCAGAGGTTTTTCCCTCTTTCTCCCTGTTTTTTCCCTAGGAATCCATCGGGCCTCATTTGCCTAGTTTGTCCTCTCTCAACTTCTGTCTGGCAGCACACATGTATGCCGCTCTTGTTCTTGTTCCTCATTTGCATAGTTTGTCCTCTTTTCTTTTCTCAATTCTGTCCAGCAACAATCATGTGTGCCACTCTTGTTCATCTGCGGTGGCCAAACCTAAAGTTTTCTAGTTTGCCATGCACCGATCTGACCTAGCACGTGCACCTGGATCAAGTAGGAGACAATCGTCACAGTTGATACCAACTCCAACAGATGTACAGTCTTAATGTCACCAGCAGATACAGCATTCACAACGATAGTCTCAGTTCCAATAATGGTTTGATGGCCTCAGTTATGCCTTCCTTGATTCCGATTTCCAGTGGCACTACTAGGAGTTATTTTGAACCCCAATGGCATCGACAAAACAGCAGCGACAAGGACTAGAGCTGTATCCTTTTCCTTTGTTCCCTTTGTTTTCTTTTTCCATCACCATATACCAAAACACAAAAAAAAGAAAAAAGAAAAAGCACAAAAGTTGAAAAGAAGATGAAGAGAAAACACAAAATAGGAAAAAACATCAAGAATAATTAAAGAGGGTAGTTTGCTTGTCAATAACATTCTACCCGATGATGAAAATTGGAAAAGCTTGCCTATGTCAGAATGGATTATCCCTCCTCAGTTGTCACTACTTAGATGATCAAGTTAGCAAAAGAGCCACCAAACATCAAAGCCAGACGAAATGTCCAAGCTTTGCAAGGATCCTGCACCTCCAAAAGGGAGATAAAATGTTAGGGGTGACTAAGAGTGTGAGCCAAAAAAGAAAACATACATTCGCAAGGGCATAAAAGAATAGAGAAGACTGAAGGCGAAGACAGAAGTCAGCCCAAGAGTGAGAGGCGTGCGTTGTAGCTCTACCCTTACCATACCTTGGAGAGGAGTTGAAGTATGCACTAAGTAAAATCACACCTTTGAGGGATTGACCACCCTCTTGCAATAAAGGCCTCTTGAATAGATCCGGTGCTTATTACCTCCAAGACAAGATTAGAGTGAAACCGCACGTATATGAGAGTGTAAAAGAAAAGACAATGATATCGAAAAGAAAAAAGCAGGTGCAGGACCTTAAGGAGTTTGGCATGGAGCTAGGACCATTACGCTACCTTAGAGTGAGTTCTAGTGCCACCACTACCTAGTGAGAGCCATCTGATGACTTGCGAGTCTTTTTAGTGGCAATTGAGTCGAAGGAGTCATCCTCCTCTATCAGGCATACAACTTTCCAACCTAACTGAGGGCATACAAACAGCTGAAATAAACAAGCAAACTATCTAGATAATGAACTCATTGAACAAGCAAAGCAACAAATGTAGATAACAAGCAACTGAAGTCACAAGGCATGCATTTCTTGATCAAACAAAAAAGGCACACTTAAATAACTAAATTGCTCACAGTAATAGAGTCGAACACAATAATCATAATCATCACAATTTTGCTTGAATGAATCTTTTTGCTTGCAGAGTACTATTCAATGAACACCTGATTGAGGTCATCCTAAGTCTTGATCAAGGCCATGTTTAGTGAAGTGAACCACTGAAGAGCAGGCTTGGTGAGACTCTTTTTGAAATAGGCGGATTAACAACCTCTCGTCAGCTTGGAGCAGTGTGAGATCTCCGTAGTACGCTCTTAGATGTGAGATCGAACAACCCTTCTCATTGTACCTTTTGAAGTCCAGAATGTGAAAGTTTGGTGGGAGAACAAGAGTGGTATACATGTGTGCTACCAGACAGAAGCTGAGAGAGGACAAACTGAGCAAATGAGGCTCGATGGATTTCCCGGGGAAAAACTAGGAGAAAGAGGGGAAAAACCTCAGAAGTTCCAGTATCCTCGATGTTTGCGGGCTTAGACATGGTAAGGTCGGCTATTCTAGGGTGTGCACGTGTGTGTGCGGGTGTGTGTGCAGGTGTATGTGTGTGCTACCTCCTATATGTTGACGACAGTGTTCCCATTGTCAATCAAATCCTGGACAGCATTCTGGAGAGCAAAACACTTGTTTGTCGAATGTCCACGAATGCGATGGAATTGGAAAATCAAGTTAGTCTTATACCACCTAAGAAGCGGGTCCCGTGGTGGATGAATCTTTGGTAGCCGTAGGAATGGTGCAACTTTGGGAAAGATGTCGCTCAACGAATCCCCGAGTGGGGTGAAGTCTCTTTCCTTACGGCGAGGCCGCCTTTGCCGTTGTTGCTGCCCTTGTTGTACTAACGCAACGAGACGCGTCGGCTCAACAGTGGTGTGTGAATGTGTAATGTGTACTGAACTAGATGCTGGTGAGGATAAAGACATGGATGTGAGTGCTACATCTCGTATGTCAACAACAATAGTCCCACTGTCGATCAAAGCCTGAACGACATCCCGTAGTGTGTGGCAATTATCATTTGAATGACCCAGGGCTAGATGATAATCGCAGTATGCGCTCATGTCGTACCACGGAGGGAGTGGAGTTGGTGGGGGACGCAGATCCAGGAGTCTCAGAAGCGACACAACCTGAGGAAAAACAACGCTCAGCAGCTCACCCAGTGGGGTGTAGTCACTTTCAACGCGACGGCCTCGTTTCTTCTTAGGTTGCTATCCTTGCTGAGCCAATGCTACGAGATGCACTGGCTTGACAGTGGAAGAAGTGCGCTTAGTGTGCGGTAATGACCTACGTGTTGGGACCTGATCTTGATGTTGAGGTGAGTTCTGAGTATGCTATGCTATGTGTGGTGTTGAGCGAGAGAGCAACAACTGCGGCATCGGTACAGCTCCGAATGATGGACTCGAGAAATGTTGTACTCTCACACAACTAATGGGTTGATTTCTAAATGACTGTGATGCATGCTGTGACCAATGCAGTTGTGGTGTAGGAGGCAAGGATTACTCCTCCATCGCCGGAGCGATGTGATGCTTGGGCGATGGTATGGGCGATAATGAAGTGGGGTGAGCCTACAATGCTATAGTGGTCTGCACTGGAACCTCAGAGATCGAAAGAGGAGGACTCTCAACATGATCAAGAGAAAGGGCCATGCGCTCGAACCCTCAGGCCAAAGCTCTCAAGTACTGAGCGTATGTGGCCGAAGACTCATCAAAAGATAGGTTAGAAGGCAAGAGCGGAACAGGAATGGCCCCTAAAGCAGATGAAACCGTAACTAATTAAACTCCTGAAATAGGAGGGCCCGAGAGATAGGGTGCAGCTGGCAGAACATCTGGGACCCGTGTGGTAGTCATCGCAGTCGAATCAATGACAGGCCCTAGATCGGCTTGTGTTCACCACTATCCCGGAAGAGAAAATAAGGATCCTCCATGATTCCCAAATAGGGACGCACAGAGGGAAGAAGAAGCAGTCAAAGTGAGAGAAAGAGGATCTGAATGTGGGACCCCCATCAGAACAATAACCGGAGGTTTGCGGGTCTGCAAGGCCATGGCTAACCGCAAGAGAAATAAATGAAGCTGTAGAAAAAAGGCAAGCGCACGAGCTCTAAGACGAACTACAGTCAAAAAGTGACCAATAGCTCAGAAAAGGCAAGAGAAAACAACCACAAGAGGCTGCACACGATGAAGACATCCGAGCTCCTAGCTGAGGACCTTGCAACCAGCTACCTGAGAAAACAGGCAAAAGAAACAGGTATCAGAACCTAGACAACGACGTAAAGACAAATGCGAGTTATTAAAGTGGCATGCCATGACACACAATGCAAATGAATGTCCTAAAGTGCACTCTCTCACCATGCATGTCCCATATGGGGTTTACCACATGGGACGCACTCATGGGTTTGGGTTTTGACTCTGGTCAAAAAAGTAAGGTTCTTGTTCTAAATCCTAGCCGGAGCACAGGCAGTGAACGAGTGGTGCATTGGTGGCCTCGTCTCCTATAGTAGCATGGAGTTGTACCCTCTACTAGCACTGACACGACCCCGGACAAATGGAAACAAACTAGCAACACGCCCTACGCCAAAGCTATAGAATGGGCTACTAGGATTGTCGTTCACGAACTATGAGTGGACTCAGAGGAGAAGATGCATGCTTTCTAAAATGATCATTTATGCAATATGCTTTTGTGTCTTTTACTTGTGTTTTATTAAATCCTGGTCGGAGCACAGGCAGTGAACGAGTGGTGCGTTGGTGGCCTCATCTCCTATAGTAGCATGGAGCTATACCCTCAATTAGCACTGACACGACCCCGGACAAATGGAAACAAACTAGCAACATGCCCTACGCCAAAGCTATAGAATGGGCTACTAGGATTGTCCTTTGCGAACTGTGAGTGGACTCAGAGGAGAAGATGCATGCTTTCTAAAATGACCATTTATGCATTATGCTCTTGTGTCTTTTACTTGCATTTTATTAAACCATGGGAATTTGTGAGCATTTGTCTCTAGTTATGCCTTATTATTTGTTTGTCTAAGTTTGTGTGTTTTATTTTAATTAGATAGGGAAGCAAACATGTCTCTACTCTCTTAATTATGGTAATTACAAATAGGGGATAAAACACACTACCATGGCATCTAAATAGTCACTAAATGAGGCAAAAGGCATGAATATGACATGTGATAGTGTAGTGCTCACAAGTAAGTGAATAAAAGCAAGTATCGCAGCAAAAAGGCATGAATTAGATCATGTGCATGTGCGGTGGCATGGAAATAGTGTAAAAAGGCACAAAAAGGCATGTTTAGTCAAATATGCACAAGCAAACAGAACAAGCAAACAAAGATGAAGTATATAAACCAAAGACAAGTAAGAAAACCAAAACGAAAGCTAGAATCTGGTTATCCCCAGCAGAGTTGCCAGTTCCTGTGACCATGTCGGTGGAACCCTACACGGCTCTCCTTACGGTGCGTGGAAGCACACAAGGAGTCCCGATACAGTCATGGTAAAGATGGTGAATCCGGAGAAGAAGACTAGGCTCGGAAACACCAAGGGAAGATAAGAAAAGGATAAGGAATGGAGTCGCCACCTAGTCTTTTAATGGAAAGACGAGGAAAACCAAACACAAAAGAAAACCAAGAAGAAAACAAGATGAAAAAAACATGTATGCTCCGTGCCTAATGGATGTAATGCACAAATCAATGCGGCCCTCAGGGCTGCTAGAAGCTTGGAGGCGACGAGTAGAGCATTTCCCCTCTTCCAGAAGCAATAATGGGACACTCCTCCCATCCTCGGACCTTGCTCGCCGTCGACGCGATCCAACTCCGGCGAGCTCACTGTGGTAGTGTTTCAGTGCACGAGGCTTGGCTTCGATGGCTCCGGAGTGCTGGGGGCGTGCCGTGGAATGTTTTTGGTGGCTTGGAGAGGCGTGGCGAAGCTGGAGGCGCACTGTCTCCACTCAAATTTTCCAATCCTCCCTTCTCACTTGCAAATGGGGGTTATTTATAGGCTTGCCATGGTTTGGTTGGTTGTTATGGTTAGAGTGAGAGGTGGTTAAGGTGGTCAGAGTGAAGTGGGATGTGATTAAGGTTGTTGGAGTGAAGTGGGAAGTAGTTAAGGTGGTTAGACTGAAGTGGGAAGTAGTTATGGTTGTTAGGGTTTGAGATTTAATTTTAATTTTTTGATTTAGGGTTTTTAAGGTTTTGAATTAATCCTAGGGTATTGGATCAATTCTAGGGTTTTGGATTTTATTTTGAATTTTGAATTAATGTTAGGGTTGTTGATTAATTCTAGGGTTTTTAGGGTTTTTAAGGGTTTTTTTGGATTTTAGGATTTTTTTAGGGTTTTGTTAGATTTTTAGAGTTTTGTTGGTTTTTAGGGTTTTGTTTGGTTTTTTTAGGGTATTTTGAGGGGTTTTAAAGGTTTTTTATGGTTTATTTAGGGTTTTATGGTTTTATTTGATTTTTTAGGATTTTTCAAGATCTTGTTAGGGTTTTATCCAATTACAAGCATATGGGGGTGTCTACACTAGGTCTAGAATAGGAGGATCGTGTGTGGGATGTGCGGTGAAGACGCGCGTGTGACATGCGTGGGTCTCCTTGGAGATTTCCAGCATGATGTAAGCTCGTACCCATACATTTGTATTAAAAGTGATTAAGGAAATATGGATTTCAATGCTTGATTGTGCTCTCTTCCCTTGGTGTTTATCCTTGGGCTTTGTATGGCTACGTATGTTCGTATCCCATACTGTATACATACACGTATACTTGCACAGTGAGTGCACAGTCAATTGCCGCCCAAGACTGTGCCCTGTACCCTGCCAATGCCGCTTCCTCCCAAGCCCAGCGATCGACGCCGCCCAAATCTCACCATGCCCAACCAACAGTTGAAAACGACGACAGGCCGACGAGACTAAAAGAGGAGGAGAGTGGGATGGCATTGAGGGGAATCAGAGAGAGAGGGAGAGAGGAAGAAGGGTGCCACCGGAGGAAAAGGAGGGGTTCCGCCGAAGGTCGTGAGCACCAGAGCACACCAGTAAAGGCAAAGGATTCATCGAAGGAAGGGGAGGTCGTCGAAACCCATCACAGAGTGCGCAACCCATTTCCTCTCCTCTCGAATTCTTAATATTTCCATATACGAATTAATGTGGCATGTTAGTTAAAAAAACATGGAAATGAGTAGATTGCCATGTAATCTAGGATTGGTAATGATCCAATGAATTATTGGGAATTTTGTACGATTTTCTTGTGGTTTTTCGTATAAGAAGCTATAGTAACTTTCAATGAAGTTCTGGACTTCCTGATTTAATATCTTGAGAACCACATATCAAATTAAGATGAAACTTGTCCCAAAATGTAGTAGACTCAAAATCCTTCAAGATGAGTATTTATATGCATTTTTGCAATGGCCAAAGATGGGTCCACCTAGCGCTCCCAAGAGGGGCGATTTTTCCAGCAACCTCATCTAGTTTACTATAAGTGTAGGGACCACGTGCTGAATGCGTGAACCAGATGCATGGACGGGATGTGCGGGTCTCACATGCACATTTTTTGGAAAGGATAAAACACATAATGAAGTTTTTAATTAGTGGAAAATATGGTTTTAATCCTTGAGTAATTATTCTGAAATAACATATGTTTTAGAAAGAAATGCAAAATTTTAAGAAAGAATGATTTCTCTTTAAAAGAGATTTAATCGGAATTATTTTTAGAAGAGAATTTTTGTTTTACATAAGCATTCCTTGTGACAAGAAAAGTAATTTCAAAAAGAGTTTTAAAAAGAGACTTTAGAAAAGAATTTCAGAAAAGATGCATGTTTTCTCAGAAAAGAATTTTTGACCAGAAGTATGTTTTAGAAAAGAAAATTTCTGAGTTTTGAATTGGCCCTAGGTGGAAGAGATTGGGAGCCAAAAAGAGCTAGTGTTGTCTAGGTAATGTACTCAGTTCGGCAGGTGGTGTTAGGTAGGCTAGGTGAGATAACTCGAGAGCTCGTGATGGGCTGGGTTACTAATGCTTGCAACACCATGACAGATTTAAGGGACGCCTTGAGGAGACATATCCCCGTGCAATGAGAATTGAAAAGAGAAAAAAAATAGTGAGGTCCGTTGGCTGGGACGATGATATGCCCTGCACGGGGACGTTCACTGTGGCAATGTAGGGGATCGAGGTTGGTGCTTCCTTCTCTGATTGTGGCCAGGTCACCCCTAATTAAGATGACACCAAAAAAGAGATTTGCAGATTTCAGATTTAGGTTTGGTTTGAGGCTAGAGTTGAGCTTGGTTTTGGTTTCTGAGTTTTAGCCAAATTCTAGCCATGATAAGAATAATGTTTTAGGACTAGTTCCAACTAGGATTTGTGTTTTTGCAAGATTTAAGATTTGAGATTTAGGCTGGAACCTGGTCTCAAAACAGTTTTCTAGAGATATGTAGAATAGAGCATAGTTTTCAGAAATAAGTTTTGAAAATACATGATTTCCGAGATTATTTTGAAAGAAGCTTTTTCAGAATTTAGCCAGAATTTGATCATGACCTAGATTTAAGTTTTATAGAAAAGTTTTCAGAGAAGATAATAGAGTTTAAATTAGAAACAAAGAATTGGAGTCTTAGTCATTTTTCTACTTTTGTTTTCTTTAGGGCGCGTACTAGGTGACTTAGATGTCACTCATGCATTTCATTGGTTGATTTTTCTCAAGTGTTGTAATGGAGTGCAATCTGTTTCCGATGCTCGAGATTTTAGAGCTGCTAGCCGCACACAAGTCTAGGTAGTAGTAGTATTAAACTTATTTTAAATACTACTCTTGTTAATTTAGCAGACTCATACTTAGATTTACTTTTCCATGGCACCCTATGGCTGCGAAGTGTTACACAAACCCTACATAAGAAGCCACATCCAAAAACTAGAAACTCAAAACCTCATTTATAAATCCTTTGGAGAACCATTTCCAAAACATCCAATATTTTTCGAAAATCATTTGAAAACTATTTGAAATCACATACTCCAAAACACAACTCAAAACATAGCCTAGATAGCTCCTCTGTCAGGCCAAACTGTGTGACTAAATCATGCCCGAAAGCACACCTTCTAAGCATAAAAATTACCCAAAGGTAACCATAAGGAAATCAAAACAAAGGTCTTAAAGCCTTAAGCAGCAACGTGACAAAATGCCATCACAAAACAAACCCAGAGCCTTAAGCTATGGATTCTGGGTGTTGGACACAAGCTAGCTTGCATCCATGATAGGACGCAGCCAATGCTGCATCCTATAGACAAGTTGTGTTCCTGAAGATGTAGTTCATTGCACACCACACATATGCATCACCTCTTCTTAAATAAATCAATAAGCTAAGGCTAAACATCTTCCACCTAAGCCATCTAAGGGGAAAATCCTAATTTCCTAAGTCATTATGTCAATTTATTACCAAAAGATGACTGAATTATGGCTACTAGGTGTAAGATGCACACTATGTTGTGTCTTACATTAGATGCAACACAATGTGTGTTTAATGCTCCTGGCCACCAATCCCAACCAACACCTCCTAAAACTAGCCTATACTCTAGTCATCTATTGTAGGGATCAACCATTAACCACAAGGAACCTACAAAATTGCACACAAACTATATTCCAATTCTCAAAAACCATCTAAATTAACTCTAAAAGGGGGCATGCATAAAGATTGTCAAACTAGAGCATAAGATGCATAGGAGCTTACGTCTTATATTAGACGCAAGGAGCACTACGTCATACACTCTATTGTTGAGTCTTTAATCAAAAACGTCCTATCCCTAGCATGCATGCATATAATTTGATCAAGCAATCATAATTGGGAAGGGAAGCACGTAACTCCTACAGCATGCATCAAAATCTAGTCTCAACATCCAACTTAAACCTCTACTAATGGATATGAGCACAACGGCTGCCTGGGGGCATAAGACGTAGGGAATCTAGGCGTCTACTATAAGATGCACCAAGTCTAGCATCTTACACTCACAAACATACACAACAAGCAAGACCCACTGAAAACATATGCCAAGGACACCATGTAATCTCATAGGCATAGTAATAATCAATAAGAACCCAAAAAACCACTACATGCAACAAATCCCTAAACCATAAACAAACCAAACCACTTCTAATTAGGCATGTACGTTGCACCATTGGTCACCCAACCAACTGCTAGCCTCCACAACCATCTAGAGTACCCGTAAGCGTTCAACCATGCCTCGAGTATCCTTTGAGCCTCTGAAATCCCTCAGCAACACATGCAACAGCAAAAACCTCCAAAGAATCAATGGGTGTGCTAAGAGAATGTCACGCCCCCAATTTTCCATAATAGTTTAAAACAAATTAAATCATAGGAAATTAAAAGCTAAATAGAAATATCAACTACCAAGAACTTGTGTGTGTGGCAATAACACTCCGAACTATATGCACTATGCTAAAACTCATCTGCATATTTGCACCTACAACCCAAAAACCAAAAAGAAAAGCTTGAGAGACAAAAGTCACCCAACACGCACCTCACGAAAATGACGAAATATAAAACTATAATTAATTTACCTTAAAAATTATTTTGCAAATCATTTTCTCCAAAATCCCAAAAACCAGGTCCGCAAATGCGGGCCACACTCGGCCAAAACAACAAAAAGGGCTCTACCAGTTTAAAACAACAAATGAGGTCGTCAATGGCCAAAACCACACACAGTGAGTCAGGAAGTCTGGCGTCAAGCAACAAACTCTGGCCACAAGTAGCCACCATGGTGCACAACACTACCACGATGATGCCACCCTGTGCAGGAGCGATCACCATCCTGCGATTCTCCCACCTGGAGAACCCTCATAAAGCCAACCCCTCTCTGGGAAGGCAGTCCTGTCTCTCAAGACGCTATCAGCTAAGGGGTACGTGTCCCACCAGCACTGGCCACCATAGGGTACGCCTCCTCACAGTGTCCTCTACATGGTGCTTAGGAGGGAGTGTCATACCTCCACACCCAACAACACCCGAGCCTTAGTGCTCACAGCGACAACAGGAGTATCATACCTTCCCGTCATGCCACAAAACACCTCAATACGTGGACCACAACCCTCGCCTCGAGGTGACAGTCAGGGAGTCTTATACCTCCAAGACCCGATGACCCTCAGTCTCAAGTATCTCAGCCCCCGACCTTAACCAGGGAGATGTACCCGACCACCCGTGAATGTCGTCACCTTCCTTGGTCCCGACAACACAATCCCACAGTGTCTCGACCCGCATACAGAAAATTAGAAAAACCATTTTCCAAAACGAACCAACCATCTCTTTCAAAATCATTTTATATCTTTGGAAACACTTTCAAAACCTCGACAAAAAGACACATTAGGTATCCCATGAGACCACCACTGATGGCCTACAATCCCATCTCAAATGGGCAAACAAACCAATCCGGAAAACCCATGAGAATCTTATTTTATAAAATAGCTGGACCCTGATTCAGCATATTAAAATGGGCTCGGTATACCAGAATCTCCTATATCGGAAGACCGACCAGAGTTGGTCAACCGAAATAGGTGTAGACACCCAAAACGACAGACCGAAAACTAGACTAGTCAATCGAAAATCCCTAGTTCGATAGACCGACTAAATCTAGTCAACTAAACTGGAGCACAATGGTCAACACTCATAGCCAAAAACGGTACCTGAGGAGGTTCGATCGATCAAATTTCGACCAGAGGACCTAATTTGGTAGAAAGACGGTATACTGAAATGGTTTGGTATGTCGTTTTCTGCGAAACCAGAAAACGGCCTAGGGCACCACCTACAAGATTGTCCAAAATGGGACCTAGGGTGGACCTCAATACAAGTATCAAATTTTTTGAATAAAACATAAGTGGTAGACCCTTGAGTCTACTCCAGATCCACACAAACAAAACCAAAATCCATTCACCATGCAAGGAGAAATAAATTCGAGAAGCCATAGGGGTCAAAACGACCTAAAAGCACACAATGCCATAAATGGCCATAAATACCACCATAAATCATCATAAATTTACAATAAATTATAGGAATATAAATTTACCTAGATTTCATGCATTCCTATCATTTCCTACCATTTTAATGCTTTCTATAACACGGGGTGAGGTGTGTACTTGAAAAATGTGCTCTGGTGAACCCTGTCGACTCTGGCCAACCTTTGGTGACCAACATGCTGCCACACGCCCACGGAGCTCTCACGACCAACCACGAGCCGCCGCATGCCTTCGAGCACACTGAGCAGAGGGGAGATAGGGAAGGAGATGGGGGAGAGACGAGAGAGAAAGAGGCGAAACAGGAGAGAGAGAGAGAAAGAGAGAGAGAGAGGGTGAGTGAGGGAGGGATGGAGTGAGTGGGGGAGAGTTAGTAGAGGGAGAGAGAGAAAGAAAATGGGAGGGGGGAAAGAGGGAGGTGGTGTGCTCAAGGATGAGGCGACGAAGCGGGGAAGAGGAGGAGTGGTGTGGAGGATGATGTTGACGGGTCGCAGCTTTATACGTGCAGATCGTGGTAGCTGAATGCATGCATGCATAGTACGACCACCAGCCTTCCACATGAGCCAGCAACCAACCGCACCAACTCACTCCCACCAACAAGCCCACAAATGTGAGCCCCACACGGACCCACACCCGGGCCCACAAGCACAGTGCTGTAATGCACAGTGCCAACCACGCATAGGAACATACAACCAAAAGCTTGTCCATGAGGCCCAAGCCCAAAATCACACAAATGGGCCTCAGAATAGTAACACCCGTCTAGGAATAAATTCATTATAATGTAAATAATTATAAAATGAATTTACAGGTGTTACATCCTAAGTCTTAACCAACTTAAAAGATGATTTTGCCCCCGAAATCACTAGTAGGCGAAAAGATACGGGTACTAGGCTAACATGGCTTCCTCACGTTCCTACGTGGCCTCTTCGGCTCCATGATACCGCCTCCGCACCAAGACCAGCGAGAACACCTTTTTCCGCATCACGTGCTCCTTGCGGTCGACAATCTGGACGATATCCCCCACAAAGGACAAATCTTCCTAGAGCCCCTCTAGTTGAACTAAGATCACATGAGATGTGTTAGCTAGACACTTCCTCAGCATGGAGGCATGGAATACGTCGTGCACAGATGACATCTATGATGGTAGATCCAACCGATAAGCAACCTCACCAATCCTCTGAGTGATCCAGTACAGGCCAATATAGCGAGGACTCAGCTTCCCACGCTTCCCGAACCTCATGACACCTTTGGTTGGCGACATCTTCAAGAACACATAGTCTCCCACTAGAAATTCAAGTGGTCTCTGCCTCCGGCCGGCATAGCTCTTCTGCCGACTCTATGTAGCCAAAAGCCTGCTATAGATCAAATCTACCTTGTCCACATACAACTGCATAAGCTCCGAACCAATCAATTGACGCTCGCCCACCTCGCTCCAGCAAACCAACGATCTGCATGGCCTACCATACAAAGCTTCGTACGGTGCCATCTTGATGCTCGAGTGATAACTATTATTGTAGGCGAACTCAATCAATGGCAGATGGTCTCCCTAACTCCCTTGAAAGTCTAAGGTACATGCTCTGAGCATATCCTTCAACGTCTGGATAGTCCTCTCAGTCTGACCATCTGACTGAGGATGAAATGCCATACTATAGTTGAGCACCGTGCCAAAGGCCTCCTACAGAGTTCTCCAAAACCATGAGATGAACCTTGTGTCTCTGTCTGACATGATAGACACCGGAACACCATGTAGTCGAACCACCTCAAAAACTTACAACTCCGCCAAACGATGCATCGGAAGCTTCACTCGAATGGCCAGGAAGTGTGCAGACTTGGTTAGCCAATCCACGATCACCCACACAGTGTCGTTCTTCCTCTGAGTTCACGGCAAACCAGTCACGAAGTCCATAGAGATGTGCTTCCACTTCCATACAGGAATATCCAATGGCTTCAAGTTCCAGGTCACTAGTGCTCTGCCTTGACCAGCTGGTAGGTTGTACACCTCGCCACATGGTCAGTAACATCCCTCTTCATGCTAGGCCACCAAAAGTTCTACTTTAGTTCTCCGTACATCTTCGTACTCCTAGGGTGAATAGTGTACCTAGACCGATGCGCTTCATCGAGCAATCTCTGCCTAGCCTCCTCATGCTGGGGCGAACAGACAGATTGGTCACCCAAGCACCAACCGTCCCCCGAGTTTGCTGCTTCAACTTGCAGCTCACCAAATCCTCCAACATGGTCCACTCCATAACCATCAGGCTCGCCAACACGTACGTACGCCGACTCAAAGCGTCGGTGACCACGTTGGCCTTCCCAAGGTGGTAAGACATGCTGAAATCATAGTCCTTTAGATACTCCACCCACCGACACTACCTCAGGTTGAGATCCCTCTGTGTGAAGATATACTTCAAGCTTTGGTGATCAGTGAAGACCTCAAATTTCTCTTCATACAGATAGTGTCACCAAAGCTTGAGAGCAAACACTATGGCAACCATCTCTAAATCGTGGGTCGGGTAGTTCTTCTCATGGTCCTTCAGTTGGCACGAAGCATATGCGATGACATTGCTATGTTGCATTAGAATACACTTCAACCCAACACCACTAGTGTCACTATACACAGTGAAGCCATCACTTCTAGATGATAGAGTCAACATAGGGTAGAAACCAGACGAGACTTTAGCTCTTGGAAACTCACCTCACAATGCTGGTCCCCGTAAAACGAAACCCCTTCCTGGTCAACTCTGTCAAAGGCGCAGCCAGGGAAGAGAAATCCCTGATGAACCTCCTATAGTAGTCCACTAGACCCAAGAAACTCCTGATCTCCGTCACAGTCCTGGGTTGCTTCCAACTGCTCACCACCTCGACCTTGGTTGGATCCACTCTAATGCCTTCTCTAGAAATCAAATGGCCAAAGAACATGACTTTACTCAACCAAAATGCACACTTGGAGAATTTGGCGTTGTGTTGGTGATGCCTTAGAGTTTCCAAAACCGTCCTTAAATGCAAGGCATGAGTCTCAACATCAAGAGAGTAGACCAGCACGTCATCAACAAAACCCACAACAAACTGGTCCAAAAAAGGGTTGAAAATCCTATTCATCATATTCATAAATGTAGCCGGTGCATTAGTCAGGCCAAAAGACATGACTATGAACTCGTAATGCCCGTACCGCGTCCAGAAAGCAATCTTCTGAATGTCTGAGTCTTGTATCCTCAACTAGTGATACCCTGACCTCAGATCAATCTTCGAGAACACAAATGCAGACTGTCACTGGTCGAACAGGTCATCAATGCAGGACAAGGGATACTTGTTCTTCACCATGATCTGGTTCAGCATCCGATAATCTATACACAGCTGGAGCGAACCATCCTTCTTACGGACGAACAAGACAAGCGCTCCCCATAGAGACATACTCGGCCTGATAAACCCCTTGTCCAATAACTCCTACAAATGAGTCTTGAGCACTTACAACTTCGCTGGTGCCATGCGACAGGGAGACTTCGACACAACACCAGAACCAGGGATCCGATCGATCGAGAACTCTACTTCCCTATGAGGTGGCATACCAGACAAATCGTTAGGGAAAACGTCAGGATATTCACACACCACAAAAATGTTGTGAACACCCAACTTAGGACAAGTGAAGGTAACTATACTTGCTAGATACTCTACACAACCCCTGACCAAAGACTTATTAGCCTTCATAACTGAAATGACAAGCATAGGCTCACCCTAACACCCACCTTACCCAAAGAAAGGCCCATCCTTAGGAGACCCAAAAATAAACTCTCCTCCAAATACAATAGATCAAAGTGGAATGTTGTGCCAACCAATCCATGTCAAGTAGCAAATCATACTCCTGCATATCCATCACGATGAAGCTAGCATCGACCTCTCTACCGTTCAGTGTCAAGTCAATAGACTGCAAATACCTCCATGCTAAATTGTGCTCCCCTAGTGGAGTAACCATGTTGAGATGAAAGGCCAGTTTAGTTAGTCTCTCTCCCAACTCTTCCACGGAAGACTTAGAGACAAAGGAAAAAGAACTCCCTGAGTCAAACAATACTTTGGCCATCCAGCCAGTCACAATAGAAGAACCTGATTGCCAAGCAAAACAACACCACCACATCCATACAATCAGGTAGATGTCTAAGTTACAAAGAGATTACAATAATCATAGAGGCTCACAAACCAACTAATCATTCTTACCCTCAACTACATCTCCCGAAGTCCCAATGCTTGGAGCTGCAATGGTAAACACTCATCCCCTATGGCACGCTTCCTGCCTTCTTAGGAGGTTTCAGACAAGATCTCTGAATATGTCCCATCTTTCCATAGTTGTAGCACACCACTGGAGCTAGGGTTCGCCGAGGATGACGACAAAATGCAGCAATATGGCCCACTTGACTACAGTTGAAGTACTGGTTCTTACCGGGAGCACTGGATCCTGTCTGACTGATGCCAGTTCTACTACTCCCAACAAAACTCTACCGGCCTGCAAAGGAAACACTAGACCTCCTCATCTACTTCTTCTCTAAGCTACCTGAACTACTGGCACTTGGAGGACAAGAGAAAGAGAACCGAAAGGTAAAAGAAGACTTACCCTTCCTGTTGGGACGACTCTCCAGATACATTTGATGCTCTACATCGAATCGATAAGCCATCCCAACCATGACCCCCACAGTCTGGCACCAACAGCCCATCACCATCACCTACAGCCCTAGGTTCAAGCCGTCTAAAAACCTCTATGCCCTCTCCTACTCTGACTCATAGGCAAAAGCGAAACGTTCTACCCGGACGAACTCAGTCTCATACTCGAGCACCGACATCGTGCCTTGCTCCAAACTCCTGAAATCTCAGCGAAGTTGCTCCTTCACATAAGCAATGAAATACTTGTCATAGAAGGCCATCTTAAAATCCTTTCACTGGATGCTAACAGTGACTAAGTCTGGGAACTTCAGTCGCCTCACAGACTACCACCACTTATTTGCCTCACCATCTAGTAGATAAGTCACCAACAACACCCAATACTCCTTTAGGCATGCCATGCTCTCCAACATCTTCACCACCTTCTCTAGCCAAGCCTCGCTTTCCTCAGCACCGACCATGCCCTTGAACGACGATGGACAAAGCTTCGTGAACTGGCTCAGCCACGGGTCACCTAACAGCTCACTAGCACTACTCTTGTTGAAGGCATAGGAGATCCCGTGTATCAAGCTCCTCAGTTCAGCACAAATCGCCTTCCATCTGCCCACAACCTCTTGGGGCTTGGATTCCTAGATACGAGCCTTGTCCTTACAACCACGAGGTGGCATCCTGCAAAGAGAGAGGTAAAACACCTGCATCACAAACAAACACCAGAAAACCATAATGAGAACCAGGTGCAGACTCTACCATGCATGCAAAACCTATGGAGTCTTTAGACTAGACATGCTAGGCTAATGCAACCTAATGAAGTTAGAGCTTTGATACCAAATCTGTCACGCCCCTAATTTTCCATAATAATTTAAAGCAAATTAAATTACAGGAAATTAAAAGCTAAATAGAAATATCAATTACTAAGAGCCTATGTGTGCGGCTACAAGATTACTAAGAGCCTATGTGTGCGGCTACAAGACTCACACTCTATACACTATGCTAAAACTCATCTGCATGCCTGCACCTACAATCCAAAAACAACGAAGAAAAGCTTGAGTGACAAAAGTCACCCAGCACGCACCTTACGAAAACGACGGAAAACAAAACTATAATTAATTTTCCTTAAAAATCAATTTGCAAATCATTTTCTCTAAAATCCCACAAACCAAGCTTACAAGGCCGAAAATCACAGCAAACATGGCCCACACCGGCCAAAACAACAAACAGGGCTCTACTAGCCTAAAACCACAAACAAGGCCTTTATTGGCCAAAATCACACATAGTGAGTCAAGAAGCCCAACACTAGGCAACCAACTCTAGCCACAAGCAGCCACTAAAGTGCACTGCACTACTACGATAAAGCCACCCTGTGCAGGAGCGATCACCGTCTCGTTATTCTCTCACCTGGAGAATCCTCATAGAGACAACCCCTCTATGGGAAGGCAGTCCTGTCTTTCAGAATGCTACCAGCAACAGGGCACGTGCCCACCTACATTGGCCACCATAGGGTATGCCTCCTCACGACGTCCTCCACATAATGCTTAGGAGGGAGTGTCATACCTCCACACCCAACAATACCCAAGCCTCAGTGCTCACAGCGACAGTAGGAGTATCATACCTCCCTGTCATGCCACAAGACATCTCAACTTGCAGACTATAACCCTCACCTCAAGACGACAGTCAGGGAGTCTCATACCTCTAAGACCCAACTACCCTCAGTCTCATGTATCTCAGCCCCCGACCTTAACCAGGAAGACCATTTTCCCTAGTCCCGAAGACATAGTCTCACGGTGTCTCGACCCACACACAGAAAACTAGGAAAATCATTTTCCAAAATGGGCCAATTGTCTCTTTCAAAACCATTTTATATCTTTGGAAACTCTTTCAAAACCTCAACAAAAAGGCACATCAAGTGTCCCATGGGACCACCACTGACGGCCCACAATCCCATCTCAAATAGGTAAACAAACCAATCTTCAAAACCCACGAGAATCTTAATTTATAAAATAGTTGGGTCCTGATTCGGCATACCGAAATGAGCTCGGTATACTAGAATCTCCTGGATCAGAAGACCGACCAGAATCAGTCGACCGAAATAGGTGTAGACACCCAAACTAGTAGACCGAAAACCAGACCGGTCGACCAAAAGTCCCTGGTTTGGTAGACCGACTAAATCCGGTCGACCAAACTGGAACACAACGGTCAACACTCATAGCCATAAATGGTAGACCGAGGAGG
This sequence comes from Posidonia australis, assembly GCA_024699735.1. Classification (NCBI taxonomy): domain Eukaryota; kingdom Viridiplantae; phylum Streptophyta; class Magnoliopsida; order Alismatales; family Posidoniaceae; genus Posidonia; species Posidonia australis. Next base: position 28,706 of record JAMKQA010006626.1, read on the forward strand.
TTTGGTCAATCAAATTTCAACTAAAGGACCTAATCTGATAGAAAAATAACATACCGAATTGGTTCGGTATGTCGTTTCCTGCGAAACCAGAAAACGGCCCAGGGCGCTACTAACAAGATCGCCCAAAATGGGACCCAGGGGCGGACCCCCAAAACAATCATAGAAAATTGCGAATAAAACATAGGTTGTAAACCCTCGAATCTACTTCAAATCCACATAAACAAAACTAAAATCCATTCACCATGCAAGGAGAAATAAATTCGAGAAGCCACAGGAGTCAAAACGACCCAAAACCACACAATGCCATAAATGGCCATAAATACCACCATAAATCATCATAAATTCACAATAAATTCTAGAAATGTAAATTTACTTAGATTTCATGCATTCCTATTATTTCCTACCAATTTCATGCTTTTTACAACACGGGGTGAGGTGCGTACCTGAAAAACACGCTCCGACGAACCTTATTGACTCCAGCCAACCTCTGGCAACCAGCACGCCGCCACACGTCCATGGAGCTCCCACGACCAGCCACAAGCCGCCGCACGCCACCACATGTTGCCGAGCACACTAAGCAACGGGGAGACAGGGAAGGAGATGGGAGAGAAAGAGAAAGGGTGAGTGAGGGAGGGACGGAGTGAGTGGGTGAGAGTGAGTAAAGGGAGAGCAAGAGAGAAAGAGAGAAGGAAAATGGGAGGGGAGAAAGAGGGAGGTGGCGTGCTCGGGGAGGCGACGAAGCGGGGAAGAGGAGGAGAGGTGCGGAGGAGGAGGTTGACGGACCGTAGCTTTATACGGGTAGATGGTGGTAACTACATGCATGCATGCACAATGCGACCACCAGCCTTCCGCATAAGCTAACAACCAACCGCACCAACTCATCTTCTTGTGCTCCATGCAGTGGAAGACATGTTAGGTCGAAGTTGTTAATGAATTAATAAATTTAGTAACAGAAGTAACGCCGAAGTTACTAATTTGTACTAATGAAAGTAGAAAACTCAAAAAAGTATGACTCTTTTCGTATTTTGGTAACCTTATTTAAAGAGTATGATAGCAAGATTATGTTACAAGTGAAAAAGAGGGGAAAAAAGTTCAAGGATAATGTAATTTGACTTTTTTTTTTTAAAGGAAAGATGAAAGATGTAGATTTTAATACAAATTAAAGAGAATATGTTCAAAATTTTCTCGTCTTTGAATTTAATATCTATACCAAACAATGTTTACGGGAACATCATTCTGAAACCAATTTCTTTTGTCTATTCTGCCAAGTTTTGACGTTGTTTTTCTTCTTCCCTCATTTATATAGATAGGTAAATGTGACACTGTTATGGTACGCTAAAAAAATTGTGTTGCTAACAATTTTCATCTTTGTTGGCTTAATCATTATCCTAAGTAATAAGTAATAGACTCTTAATTATAGGAAGAGTGGATGCTGAAAATCATATTACAAGTTTACAACATGCATGTACAACTAATAGAATTCTACATCTTTTCTTGGGAGTAGACTTCAAAGAGAGCTGAACTCAGGCGGACTGCAAACTGTTCGTAAATTAATTCAATGGTTATTTCACGATGCTGCAACACATGTCGTAAACCCATCCACAAGATTGATTACAAAATTTACAGTCCAAGTGCACCGAGGGGTGTCTTCCCCTGACCAGCCTCAAAGTAAAAGATGAGCATTGCAAGCATGGCCAACCGCGCATGCTTGATCTCTGCCAGCTTCAGCCTCTCCAGCCTCTCCCCATCAGGCACATAAACACCATCCTTCAGCGTTCCGGCGAGGCTGAGTGGGTCAAAAAACTTCCCTCCGGGGTATCCCTGCTCTCCAGTGGCATTCGAGAAGTTCTCCGCCGTCCTTGACCAAGGTGTGGCCCAGTCGACCGTCTGGGACTCGGGGTCGAAGAAGTCCACCCATCTCTTACTCTCCACCCACCCCATCAGCAGCAGCTGGGTACCGAGCAGTGTGCCGAAGGAGAAGGGTGCGACAGCACCAGGGTCGGCACCGGCAAGGAACCACGGGATGCCGCTCCAAGCCTGCCCGACGAAGACGCCCACGACTGCTGCCATCGCCCACCGCCCGTGGATAAGCTCCGCCTCACGGTACCACTTGAGGAAGGCAGGGTCCTTGCCTAGACCAAGCGGGTCAAAGCCGTAGTCGCCTGGCAGCCTTCACGGAAACCATCAAACAGTTGATTAAGATCAATCAGACGAGAAAATGGGCTACCAATCGGATTAATTGTTGTTCTCGATAAGGTTGAATTAGGGTGCTTACGATCCGTCCAGCCATTCGGGGTCGATGAGGTTGCCGCCGCCTTTGACGGTGGGGATCCAGGACTTCTTGGCGACAGCGGCAGCCATGACGAGCTTACGTGAGGAGATGACGGCTCCGGGGACTCTTGCGCTGATAGCGGACGAGAGGAGGTTGCGGCTGCCCTTCCCGCCGGACAAAAACCGGGTGCTGTAGCCCCTGAGTGCAGCTGCACAAGTAGCCGCCATTGCCATATCTCCACCTTAGCAACGACGAAGCAGTTGACGTTGGTTGTGGTGGCAGTTCAGTGTTGCAGTGGTTCTGCCGCATAGGGTGTTCTTAGGGTGTGTTATAGTGATGAGATTGATAGAGACGGAGAATTGAGAGCCACCAGTGTGAGATCTCGAGGGAATCCGGGATCTGTGTAGGATAGATTGCGAACCAATGACATTCAGCTCTCCACCCACTTTCTTTCACCATCGTCCTTACACGTGGATTTTTTTTTTTTTGGCAGCATGACATGGATCCAGATGGGATCCCATGCCAATTCGTTGATTCGTCCAAAACTACACCAAAGATACACTCCGGGCCATTGGGAAAAGAGAGGACTCGTACAAAATAGTGAATTGTGCTAACTAATGAGCACACATATTCGCTTGTCCGGGAGTAAAACTGAACTTCAACACCCTGAAGTCCATACTAATAATCACTGAGCACTCGGCAACTATGCCACTCGCTTCCCATATCGGGGTTGAGTGAGTGGAAGCAGGTTGTTGACTCTACTATAACTTTATCACACTCCACCCTTCTTGGCGAAACAAAGAGCAAGTAGGACGGCAGTCGCCTCCGCCATCATCGGTGACAAAGGAGGTACACGCAACACAGCTCACTGAAGCCACATTATTACCACACAAGTCTCTAGCGACCATCGCAGTTGCCACTGCTTCTCCTCTAACCGCAGCATCTACATTGATTTTTAGCTAGTTCTCCAGAGGACTCTATTAGGTAAGGGGTCTAATAACATCTGTGATTTTATTTACACATTTGTACATCTGATTAAAGCAATTGAATGGTATCTGCTCTTGGCACAGTTTCCCTGTACATATCATAAGTACGGTTTACAGGCATGTTTTACTAGCCTAGTTGGTATACATGTTTTAGGGTTTGTTTGGTAGGACTTTTGAACAACTTTTGAGTATATAGCTTTTCTTTAAAATCATAATGGTTCAACAGTTCTACCAAGCACTAACAGTTTTTTAGAAGTATGTAACTTTTGGAACAGTAATTCCTTTACATTTCCAGAAGTTAGGTTATGACAACTTTTAACCAGAAGTTAACTTCTACATTTGGATTAAAAAGCTGAAGTTTTGCCAAACGGACCCTTAGTTTTATAGAGTACAATGAGTTGGGAGTTATGACTTAGGGATTAGTTATACCACGTGGTTTTGTACTTATAGCCGTATGTTATCAGGGAATGGCTTGAATTGAAATCTTTATTATGAATTATGGCTTGTATTTTATCTGTAAAATGCACAAAATTATAGTGTTCTACACTTTATAGAGTTTCTCTTCTGTCGCTTATTGAATAGAAAGCATCATTGTTTATGCTTTGGTGTTCTTTCTATTGTTGCATATTAAGGGGTTTGAATGCAATCCTAGGTGTCTTTTGGCCTGTGTTGGGTATTTTATGAGATACTAGAGTTATCCAAGTGGATCTATGTCTATGGTTCGTGCATATGTTCCACGTGTTTTGGTCGATACAACAGTATATTGTGGCATGTTGTGTTAGAGTGTGGTTTAGTTTTATTTGAAATAAGTTTTCGAATGTTATCTACTGATTTTTGTTTATGGAGACTAAGAGGCTAAGGAGGTTGGCATCTATAGACCAACAAGATTGAGGTTGAGGTTCGAGAGCCAAGAGTATTAGCAGATTGTACAAATGAATTAGGAACAACTGATACTTTTAAAGGGTTATGTGTAAGGCTTAGGTCGAAGTTCAGAGTTGAGTTCCAACAAGGTTAGGGGTAAGAGTCCCTAGGTGGATTAGGGGCACAAATTGATGTATTGGTAGGGTCAAGGGTTTAGATTCCCTTAGGTGACTTGAGTATTGAGGAAGTCTATAATGCATATCCTGTGAGAGTTAGCCAGAGTGTGATATATATGTGCTTTGCTTTTAGTGACATCCTAAAGTAGACAATTGTGAAGGTTCTTCAAAGAGGAAGGACTCGAGATTTGTGGACTCCTTTGTAGGATGGCTTGTTTGTGGTAGTGTAGTATATTTTAGAGGCTGCTTGTAGTCAATGTCGATTGCTTAGACTCAAGTGACATAACATGTGTGTGTGTTTGTTGTTGAGATCACTAATAGGAATTCTCCATTTTACAAAGATACCTCATGAAGATACAGAGAAGACAAGTCCTTGTAAAATTTTGACGGAGACAAATAAAAAAGACAAGTCCTCGTAATATTACGACAAGAATTTAATAAAAACATATCCTTACTATGTCGTGATATAGCATCACTAGACTTTCTAGATTTTACGGGGATAATCAAAAATTTCTAACGTTGGGCCTTTTACCTTTCTTTATTTCCTTACTTTTCTTTCCTCTGTGCCTCTCTCGTGCACCCTCAGTCCTCCATGCTCTGCCTCTCGTCTACCTCCGCCCTCCTCCCTCAGCTTCCCCATCGTGCACCTCCTTTTGCAACTCCTTGCCATGTGCCTGTCTTTGCCTCTACCCCCTCCCTCCTCCCTTAGCTACCTTGTTGTATGCCTCTTGTTTCTCCAGCTCTGCCTCCTTCATCAACCTCCCTGTGTGCCATTTCTTCCTTAGCCTCCCCCTCCTCGCCGTGCGAATCTGCCACCTACTTTTGTTGTCTTTACCCATCTGTTGTTGCTTTTTTTTGTTGGCAAGTAGGGGTGATTAGCAGTGATTCAATCTAGTAGATTGGGAAAAAATGTGTTTTTTTCTTCGTTTCGGACTAGGTAGGTTGGATGGAGCTGCGGTTTTGATCTAGAGGCAATGTGGCAGTCGATCTATGCTTGGGGGGATGATCTGTGGTTTGCAGTTGATCTATGCTTAATTTCTTATCTTTTGTCATTTAAGCTTGTTGAAATGATGGCTTCAATCTGCTAGTTTTATTCCATGGCATTTTCAGAGGGTTTTAGTTTAGGGATTCTAGAATTTTTGTCATTTGCTTTAATCTCACTTTTTTTCTTTCAAGAAATTTCAGATCTTCTAGGATGATGCCTTCGATTAAGCCTTCGTGCCTCCTCTTGTGCCTTTGCCTCTACGTCCTGCTCCAGTTGTGACTGGGGAAGTTATTTGATAGGTAAAACTCAATTTCATACTCTTACTATTTGATGCAACATATTTCATACTAATTCTCTAATTTTTTTTTTGAAACAAAATATCATGTTCAACGTTTATTATCAATGCAATTATCTGACATTGCAAAATAAATCTCTTGTATTAATTATCATGTCGTTTAAAAAACCTTAGCCAGGATTGCAAGTTTTTCTTAATTACCTACAATGTTACTTTTATTGGAAATATTCTCTGTTGCTTCTATTTGAAGCTGAAAGGAATTCTTTATTGATCAACATGCATATTTTACCAAACATAGTCCTGTTGATGGCAGAATTGTGAGCCTATCCAAAAAAAACCCAACTAAATGGAAAATTTAAGTGGGAACTTCAATCTTAAAACACCACATCATGGTAAAATATAAATGCTATACTCTAGATCCCTAATAAGCACTAAAAAATGAACAATGCATAGCTCATTCCAGTAAGATACCATATTACTCCAATTGGAGGCTTGTAAGTTCAAATCCCAATGAGTGTAGAATGTTTAAAAAAAAATAATACTAACATACAAGTAAAACTGAGTAGATATTTCATCCACTAATTAGAAGATGCTTCCTGTCCAATAATCAAGTATATACTGATGAAAAGTCAGCAAAAAATTGCAACCAAACTCATCACATTTTAATTCGATGGGAGCTCGTTCAATAGCCAATGTTTACAACATGATAAACATTGAAGTCAAGAAACAATGATATTGTCATGAACTCATGAAGCAAATTTTTTGTATGAATATAGTAGAATGCGGGTAAGCCTGGAGGTATGATCGACATGATCAAACCAGAGTTTACAAATAGGATATGCTCAAAACCTTTAATTAAAACTAAATATTTACATGTACCTAACTAAATTATCTTCAAAATAAACAATGAGATGATCCCATAATATTATTTAAATCAAAGAGGTACAAGCTGGTTGGACTAGGAACAACCTACTTGAGCCTAAGCCAAATCTGCTCATCAGTTTTTCTTGGTTAGCAAAAGCACCCAACTACACAAGATAGTCTACAGCAGGAGGCAAGGTCGCAAAACAAAGCCAGAGACAAATTGAAACCATGTCGGTGTGCACCACCAAGTCATGCAAGCTATTGCTGGGGCATCCTAAATTTCTTAGCAGTTCTACATCTTGTCGGTGCTGTAGACGTGAATCCTGAATTTGGTTCCCAGCAAAAACCAGAACTGCTTAGTATAACAACAAATCACAAATAGATGATCCAAGTTCCAAATTGTCCAATTTCAGAAGCCACTCAACACCACATAATACTGGCAACCCCCCAACTTCATTGATGGCATTTTCTACGTCTCAGCCAACCACATAAATATTTGACGTAAAGTAGATATTTGAACCCTTAAGTTAGGCAGCCAGCCAAGCTAATTAAACCCTTAAAGGACAAAAAGCGGAAAAATAAAAATAAAAATGTAGACTGGTAGTGAAAATGTGATTGTGATATTTTGGAAAGGTTATTAGTAGTGAAAAATAAACTCTTCCTTCAGGCCAAAGAAAGGAGCTGGACCATAGACTTCTACTTGACTAAAACATTTATATTGTTTTGGTCTGTAATATTATTACCTGAAGTCGCGTAACCACTTCATTATATTTTTTGTAACCACTCCATTATTTTGAAGTTTTTTTTCTTGTGGTCTTTCTCTAGTATTTCATAAGATGTGATACTTATGTCACCATCCTTTTAAAGTGTAATCATATTTTTTTTTTCAATCCAGGCATCTTACTGTAACTTTCTTTTGTAGAAAGTAATATCTTTTTATCGTAATTGGATGTATACACAAGTTGTGGATAGAAAATTATGTAACAGTTTTCAACGTAATATTCAAGAGTTTGTGAATTTTGTATATAGTTATTGATAGGGTATTGTGGAAAGTGATGGTAGGATTATATATCCATGTAAAAAAAGTACATTATTGAAGAAACAATTGAGAAAGGATGTGGAAATATATTTGTATATAAAGGGATTTGTACAAGGTTGCAAGTATTGGTTTAAAAATGGAGAGGTCTCTTCTTGTCGTAGAAATGTTGCTCTTGTTAGTATGCATCCTATTGTAGACATGGTGATGGATGTGGTAAGTCCTGAGTTCGACCTGTCCGTTAATGAAAAGTCACATGGAGAATCCAAAGAATTTTATGAGTTATTAAGAAAGGTAGAGGAGCTATTGTGGTCAGCTTGTAAGATTTACATAAAATTATCAACTATGTTTAAGTTATTGGTTTTGAAGATTGACTAAGACATGACAGATAACTGTTTTAATGTCAAGATAGGTAAAATCAAGAAAATACTGTTAGAAAATCATGAATTGTCGAAGAACTATTACAAGACAAAAAAAATGATGAAAAAGATGGAGTTAGCAAAAGTGAAGATTGATGCTTACTCAAAACACATCTTATACTACAAGGAACACAAAAATAAATTATGGTATCCAAAATGTCACGAGCTTGGTTATAAAAGAGACTCAAAGACACATTTACTTCAGAAGGTATTTCATTATTTCCCTTTAACATTGACATTGAAGAGGTTGTACTATTACAGAGAAACTGTAAAAGATATGACATGACATGCAGATCATACACAGGATACTGATATATAATATTCTTCCAACACCAAGTGTTGGCAAGTCTTGAAGGAGTCCTTCTCTTCATTTGTTGCAGAAAATTGTAATATTATTGTTGGTCTTTCTAGTCATGGATTTAATCCACGTGATAGAGGAAAAGATTGCTTGTGTTGGCATATTATGATTACACCATATAATCTACCATCTTAAATGAGTAACAAGAGGCTATACATGTTTTTGTTTTTGCTTATTTTTGGTTCAAGTCATCCTGAAAAACACATTAACATGTACTTGAGACATCTTATAGTTGAGTTGAAGATTTTTTAGATGTAACGATCCGAGTCGCTACATCCAAAACTATTAGCCTAAATAAAATTAAACACAATAAAATGCTTAATTAAATTAAATCTAAAGGCTAATAAGAAGGTCTAAGCTATTCAATAACCTGCAATGAACGACTAGGTGACTCCTACTATATGCACTAGTGAAGAAAACAGTGATTCATCTGCACTTGTAACTAAAACCAGGAAAAACACTCACGAGTGATCGATAAAAGTCACTCAACATTCCATGGAAAAGCCACATGAAACTAAAACCATAATTCTCTTTTAAAAACACTATTTCCTGTTAAAAACACCATTAACAAAGGAAATACAAAACCAAGGGAGAATGCTAAAAACACCAAATGGCATCTCCAAGAACTCAGGCAACTCTGGCTAAAATCTCAAAACCCAAAACTACCACAAATACAAAGTCACTTGGCAAAATCTCGAGCCACACAGGTACAAAACAACACTGAGTTGGCTATAGCTCATGTGAGCAATAGGCCAATACGTGTCTTACACATTGGTACTAGAACTTAGAGTTCTGTGTGTGGTTTGTGTTGGTGTTTGGTTTTATGAGTTGGATGGAACTTCAAGACCATGATTTTGGTTCTTGTATGGCATCTTCTAGGTGGGCTTTATACGGAGATGGTCTCTGTAACATCCTACATTTTCCACGATAATTTAAAAGGATTTAAACTACGGGAAAATTAAAGCTAAACAGAAGATATTAAACTACCAGGAACCTGTGTGTACGGTTAGGAGACTCCTATCTATATGCACTATGCTAAACCAACTGCATGTCTACACCAACAAATCAAAACCACAAGGAAAATGCATGAGTGACAAGAGTCATCTTGTACGTACTCCAAGAAAACCACGAAAAACAAAACTATAATTAATTTTTCCTTTAAATTCATTTCACAAACCATTTCCTTAAAATTTCACAAACCAGGCTCACATCGGTCAAAACCACAATCAGGTCGCTACTAGCCCAAAAACACAAGCAAAGGCCCTCAATGGCCAAAACCACACATAGTGAGTCGGGAAAGCTCGACGCCTGACAACCAAACTTTGGCCACATGTAGTCCGTCGAGGAGCGACCACGACGTTCTGCACTGCCACGGTGACAACTACCCTGTGTAGGAGCGTTCACCGTCCTACGATTCTCCCTCTTTGGAGAACCCTCAAAAAGCCAACCCCTCCCTTGGAAGACTATCCTGTCTCTCAGGACGCTATCAGCTACGAGGCATGTGTCCCACTTGCACTGGCCATGCACCACAGGATAAGCCTCCTCACGGCGTCCTCCATACACGGTGCTAAAGAGGGAGTATCATACCTTCACACCCGACGACACCCGAGCTTCAATACTCACAGCGACAATAGGAGTATCATACCTCTCCATCATGCCACAAGACATTTCAACCTACGGACCACAACCCTAGCCTTGAAATGACAGTTAAGGAGTCTCATACCTCCAGGACCCGATGCCCTTCAACCTCAAGTATCTCGGCTCCTCGACCAAGGAGTCGTGCCCGACCACCCGAGAATGTCGTTACATTCCCTGATCCCGACGACATAGTCCCACACTGTCTCGATCTACACATAGAAAACTCGGAAAAATCATTTTCCAAAGTAGGCTAACTATCTCTTTGAAATCCACTTTCAAATCATTTTCACATCTTTGAAACCTCTTCCAAAACCTTGGCAAAATGGCACATTAAGTTTCTCAAGGGACCACCACTGACGGTCCACAATCTCATCTCAATGGGACAATACAAACCAATCTGGAAAATCCTCGGAAATCACATTTTACAAAAGCATTTGGGCCTTGATTTGGTATGTCGAAAACAGGTTTGGCATACCGAAAACTTCTAGTTTGGTGGACCTATTTGGGTCAGTCAACCGAATCGAGTCAATGATCAACACTCAGGCAAAAATCGGTATACCGAAAATGGTTTGGTCGACCAAAATCTTCTGATCTGGGCGATCATCCAAAATTAGCCGATCGAATTTTGACTAGAGGATCTAATCTGATAGAAAAACAACATATCGAAGTGGTTCAGTATGCTGAATCCTGCGAAAAATAGAAAATGGTCCAAAACCTACTTTTTGAAATCGTCCAAAGTGAGAGCTCTGATCGGACACTCCAAACAACTACCAAAAATCTCACATAAAACATAAGATGTAGACCCTCAAGTCTATTCCAAAACCTAACAAACAAAACTAAAATCCATTTACCACACATTAAGATATAAAATCGCAAAGACATAAGGGTCAAAATGACCTAAAACGCAACTATCGACACAAATGTCCATAAATCCACCATAAATTCTCAAAAAATCGCAATAAATTCTAAAAATGTAAATTTACTTACATTTCATGCAATCCTATCAATTTCTACCATTTTCATGTTCTTTATTACATAGGTTGGAGATGCGTACTTGAGAAACACGCGTCGACGATCCTCCAGTCGACTCCGGCGACCATGACCCTCGTGGGGGCTCGAACGACCACTGGAGCACACCACCTGAGCTCCACACTCCGTCGCGAGCCATCGTACGCCTTCGTTGTCCCTTGAGTACACCAAACAGAGGAGGGGGAACACAAGGGAGGAGAGATAGGGGAGGGAGAGTGAAAGAGTGAGAGAGAGAGACGGGAGGGAGGTGGAGTGAGTTGGGTGGAGGGAAAGAACGAGTGGAAGGAGAGGAAGAAGAACAGATGTGGCGTACTTGGGATGGAAAGAAGCACGAAGAAGGAGAGGAGAAGAGGAAGGCTGAGCTGGTCAGTCGTGCGTATGAGCTTATAAAGCCATGCAAGGTGGTAGTTGAGCGCATGCTCAATTACGCATCCCGCCTACCACAAGCGACGTGAGCTCACCAACTCGCTCTCATCAACCGACCCATGAATGCAGGCCCCACATGGACCCACACCAAGGCTCCACATGCACAGTGCCACAATGAACAATGTCAAACCACGCACAGAGACATGCAACAGAAGCTAGCCCATGATGCCCAAGTCCAAAAGCACAAATCCACCCAACGAGCTTCGGAACGGTAACACCCATCTAGGAATAAAATTCATAAAAAATGGTAAATAATTATAGAATGAATTTTATAGGTGTTACAGTGTCTTTGCTATTATTTTTGGTGCTTTGCCTAGGTTGTCATCATGGGTTTAGTGAGGTGCTCTAGAACACAGATGCTCCCAAGGTGTGGTTTTTTTAGCTTGATAGAGATGCTATTTGAGCTAGGTTTTAAGTCGTGTTTTGGGAAATGTGATTTGAAATGGTTTTGGAAATAATATTGGGGGTCTTGAAAAGGTTTTTGGAAACCAAGATACCTAAGCTTTTGGTCGACTTCTAAGGATGGGTGATACCTCTAGGGTAGCGTGTTATTTGCTTAAGGTGATGTTTGAGTGTTTTGCGGTTTTGTGTGACCAAGAGACCGATGCTCTCAGCCGACCTTTAGGGACAGGTGATAACCTTAAGGTCATGAGTTGTTTGCTTAGATTGTGATCTACATGGTTTCATTAGTACTTGAGGTTTATGGTGTAGGGTGTTAGTTAGGACTAAGAGGCCAAGGTTGAGGTCTGTATGACTATGACATAGAGGATGAGGCCTAGCAAGGACGTCAAGAGAGCATTTCCTGTTGTTTGTCTTGATAGAGGACAACTTGCTTAAGTGTAGGGTGAGCAGGCTTTCTTGATGTGTGGTTAGCCTTTTGAGGGTCCTTTAGGTGGAGGGACATCACGATGGGTAGACTCCACAGGGTGGTTGTCTATGGCAATGCAGTACACTTCAGCGGCTGCTTGTGGCCAGTGTCGGTTGCTTGGCACTAAGCAGTACGATACGTTGTTGTTGTTTATTTGTGGTGGTTGTGCTAGAGTGGCATTGTAGCTTTTGTTGTGCGTTGATTTAGGGAATTAGACTCTAGTCTAGAATAGATCATGGTTTTTGGAGTAGTGACTCTGCATGGTGTTGCTTTTGCTATGGTAGGTGTTCTGGATACTATAGAGGATATTTAGACACTATTGGTTGTCTATTCCACACATAAAGTGCTTGAGATCTGATGGTGTGGCTTTTGGTGTTTTTTTGGTGTGGTTTTTGACTTAACTTGGTAGGAGTAGCCAGTTCAAGGACCAAGAGAAAGAATGATACAGTATGGGTAATCATCGATCGACTCACCAAACCGGCATACTTCCTACCCATGAGAGTAAATCTTCCTTTGACACAGCTAGCAAAACTATGTGTCCGAGATAGTGTGGTTGCACGAAGTCCTAATCTTGATTGTATCTGACAGAGACACTCGATTCACTTCAAGGTTCTAGGAGGTGTTGCAAGAAGCATTTGACACAGTGTTAAACTTCAACACGGCCTTCCACCCACAGACTAATGGTCAAACTGGAGGACAATTCAGACACTAGAAGACATGCTGAGAGCCTGTGTCATGGACTTTGGAGGAAGCTGAGAAGATCATCTACCATTAATTGAGTTCGCCTACAATAACATGTAATGTCTTAGACTTGACACATTACCTAAATCATAGTATCATAAGTAAAATTACACTAATTACAGTAAAATTAAATAACTGTAACTAAGGTTCACATTCAGGAAACAATGTGCGGCTAGAAGCTCCAACTCCAGCACTGGAACTCGACTGCACATGAAAACCAAACAAAGTACGCGTGAGTGACATCTAAGTCACCCAGTACGCACCCTAACCACACAAACAACAAAATCTGGCAACATTACTAGAAACACAGCTTTTAGTTTATAAAAACTTGATTTTCCTTTTTGAAAATTCATTTTAAAACATCATTTCCTTTTTCTTTTAAAATATCTAGAAATCGTTTCCAAAACCATGTTCTTTCTCAAAACTCATCTTTCCTTTTATTGCTTTGGATTTCTTCCCAAGACCAAAATCACTTTCAAAGCTCATATCTTGAGAAATCGCATTTTTAACCAGATCCAGCCTAAAACACAATGCCTCTCGGGCTCAAAACCAAAATCATAAATATTGGCGGGTAACTGGTTAAAACGCAATCGTTATTTTATTCTAAGATCTTAGGACCATTCATAAGTTCAATCCTAGTCAAACCACATTTCTTTTCTATTTCTCAAAATCACATTCTTTTCTTATTCATTTCCACTTTTCTTTATTGATGTTACCTTGATCAGGGATAACCAAGCACACAAGCAGTTGGCGAGGACATCATTTCCCCTACCTCCCTACACTGTCGTAGTGAAATTCTCCGTGCGGGATGCCACCGCCCTAGCCAACCAGCCTCAATCTCTTTCATATATGCATGGGGATACGTCTTTATCTGACATCCCATCGATGACCCGAACAACTAGGTTCAATGACTTAGACTCAGCCTACACCGTCGATGACCCGAACAACTAGGTTCAATAACCTAGGCTCAGCCTACACCATCATGAGCTCGGTGACCCGAGTAACTAGGTTCAATGCCCTAAGTTCAGCCTACACCGTCTCAAGCTCGGTAACCACAATCGTATCTGACAATTGGTTTCATTGAAGCCTCATACTCCGACCACATTGTCGACACCAACCTCCGTGGTTTCTCAACACATTATTAGTGTTTTATTTTCCAAAACTCTTTAAGTTTTCCTTTCAAAACCATTTTCATTTCATGTTCTTGGTTGCATGAATCTTTTCCCCTGCAACACCTGACCCTCATCTAGGGTCCCAACTCAAATCATGAAAAATCATATTTTAAAATCGTAAATTGGGTCTCATGCCCATATTTACTCAAAAATCATACATCCAATCACTTTTATTCATTATTAGGGCTTTAAACCTAAAATCATTTCCAAATACACTTATTTGGGTCGCACATTCCTCCATGCCATTTATATAGAGAAAACACCACTAACACATGCTCATTGTCTATTTAAAATCCTTTATTTTCATTTTATAATCACATTTATATATGCTAAGACTAGGGCAAAATCGGTAGACCGAAAACCAGGTTCGCTAGGCCAAAAATCCTTAGTTCGGTACATCGAACATTTTCGGTATATCGAAAATCCATGTCTCAGTCGATCGAGTGATTTCGACCTACCGAAACCAGGTATCCTAGCTTAATCTGTTAGGGATTTGGTATGCTGAACCCAGTTCGGCATGCCGAATTGCTCGAAACAAGGGCACCTCTCCTATTCCAGCCCTTGAATTCGTCGAAACTGGGAGCCTCCAGCGGATCCTCCAAACAAGCACCATAAAATGCAAGTAAATCATGAGGTGTGACTTTTGAGTCTACTTTAAAACCCCACAATCCATTCATCAATCCATACACTATACAATCCACACAGAAATTAAAAAGGGATGGAGCTCAAAAACGGCTACTGTAGCCTCCATCCAAAGACCTTGCGTAACCCTACCAATTTTCATCCTAACCACATGATATCTATGTTTTCATGTCATTCAACTCATTCTCATCGATTCTACTATTTTTCTACTATTTTACATGCATTTTACACCATTTTCATGCATGTAACTCATTAGGTTAAAAGAAGGGAACGAAGGAGAAGAGGAGCCACGTACCTCTTCTGGTAAGCCTCTCCAGCTCCAGCGAGTCTCCCCGCACACCGGCGAAGCTCCCCTACTGGTGAATCGCACGGACAACCACGATCTCTTCAGCGCACGTTGTTCTTCCTCTCCCTCTTCTTTCTCGTGTCTTAGCCCTTCCTCTTCCATTTGGCTCTTCCCCTTTCTCAATCTCCCCTCCTCTTTAACTCTGCCTTCACGTCATGGCATTGGCCACCCATCACGTCGGAGAGAATGGGAAGGCACGGACCGCTGGCTTGTGGTCACACGGGTGGGGAGAGGGGAAGAAGAAGACGGGAGGGTGGCTCGTGAGGGAGAGAGAAAAGAGAGAGAGAGAAAAAGAAGGAAAGAAAAAGAAGGAAACGCAAGCACGCAAATCGAGGTAATTGTACATCCTCAAATTGGACTCCAAATTGGTCTCAAATCTCAAATAGGTGCACAGGAAATCAACCGAAATCTCACAATCACAAGAATCAATAGATTATCTATTGATAAACTATTTATACAATATTACAATTAATCACATGGTTTACAATTAAAAATGGATAATTAGACCCAAATGTCACACAACAGCTATCATTCTAGCATAAGGATGGATCCCTATGAGGCTTTATATGGAAGACCATGTAGGACTTTGGGGACCCAGAACAACAACACTCATCTAAAGATCCACCGAGTCATCTAGAACAACAACACACATCTAGGGATCCACCAAGTCACCTAAAATAATAACACACATCTGGGAACCCACCGAGTCACCCAAAACAACAACACACATCTAGGGACCCACCAAGTCGCCCAAAAACAACACGACCATCTAGGGACTCACAAAGTCACCCAGAAACAACACGGCCATCTTGGGACCAACCAAGTCACTTAGAGACGAAAACGCACATCCGAGGACCCATTGAGTCGCCCAGAAACCACAAGAGAATAGAGCTCCGAGCATCCTCTGCATCCACTACAAGGACAACAACAATCACACACCTAAGAAGCCTTACGCTTCACACAAATGCGACAACAAGAGAACAGAGTTGCAGACATCATCCCACGCCAGCACTGACTAACCCAAGACAAATGATAGACAATGGCCACAAACAATTGACAAACAACAAACACGAGCAAGAACAGGCAATAGACAATCAAACAGGTAAACAACAATAGACAAATAAAACAACAAGCAACAACAACCATGGTTGGTAGAATGCGGGTGCGGGTGAGGTAGAGTGCGGGTGCGAGTGGTTGCTGCACAGTCGTCCTCCGACGTCGGCTTTGGCACTGCCTCTACCCGCTCTACATTGCTTCTGGATCTCTGCCGGAGTGGAGGTTCTGGTCTGCTGCCATCTCTGCTTCGCTGGGGTCTACTCCGGAGTGGAGGTTCTAGACAACTGCCATCTCTGCTTCGCTAGGGTCTGGTTTGCTTCAGAGGGCGTTGCCTCGTTGAGGTCGGTCTTTCTGCTCTTGTTTGTTGGCCTTCCCTTCTGAAGGGAGCTGCCAACTCGGGCTTTTCTGCTACTCTCTGCTTCATTCTCCGACAGGCGCCCCCTAGGAGGGGAGCTTCTCGGGGGTCTGCTTTGTCGCGGTGAGGCTCTGGTCTTCTGCTTGATCTCTGGTTACCTAGGGTGTTTTAGTTGCTGGCCCTGGGGTTCCAGGGGTGGGGTTTCAGTTTATTGCTGGTTTCTCCGTTCTGCTCTCTCTGGGCTTCTCTCATCTGCTCTCTTTGGGCTTCTCCCCTCTACTTTGGTCTGCTCCGATCTCTTGCTGCCTGAGTGTTCTGGAAGGGAGGCTGCCACCTTGGAGGCTGCGACGCGTATGCTATCCTTCTGGTGGGTCTCCTCGTCTGCTTGCTCTGAGGGCCAGTCGTTGGTCGCTTCTCTGGTGATCCGATCTTCCCTGGAGTCCACTCGCTGGTCGTTGACTCCTAGTTGCCTTGTTGGGCTGCTTGCGTGGCGTCTCGCATGGCACTTGTGGGTTGAGCTGGCTGCTGTGTGTACATCTCACTACTTTAGTGGGCTCTCGCTGCTGCTCACATGCTCTGCAGTATTCCAGCTGGCGCCTATGTGGATGTCCCTGCTGCCTGCTGCCTCGTCATCGGGAAAGGTAGAGCCCGCTCTTCCCGTGATAACAGCGCGTTGGAGGGAATTTCCACTTATGGCGGGAGCCAATCCACGACCAAGCGTCTCGTGGGTCCCGTCGCTGCCTCTATTCCTGTGTTATCTAGGGGATCTTCTAACGTCGTTGACCAAGGTGTCCTTTCTCGTGGAGCGAGAATCGATGTGGATTTGTTTGACAATTTAGGATTACGAGAGGACGGGAATAAAAGCACCATCCGCGTGTCGCCAACTCCTGTTGTCAGTCTTGTTTCAGAACGTTGGGAAGGTGGGAAAAAGCGCGGTCACAGTTTAAGTGTTCATGGCAGGCATGCTGCCACATCAGTCGATGCCACGTGTATCTTGGGACCTGATGTTGCCAACGACAATAACGTTTTTTCAAATGTTGGTGGGACTGTAATGCCTTCTGGCACTTCGCCTCCCGTGGGACCCGACCCTGGTGGTAAGGATTATGTTGCTGGGTTAGACGTTGCTGATTCTGCTGTTAATGTGGAGGGCCCCACCTCCGCTGTCTCGTGTGGATGTAAAGATGTTTCTTCCCCCCCCCCCCCCACCTGTTAACCCCGCTGCGCCCTCTGAATCTGACCTCGAGCTCTCTGGCGACAACAATACCTTTCCCTGTTCCTCCGATGATGACGGTGGCTTTCACATTGTTGGCGGTGGCTCTCCCTGCCGTCGCCCCCTGCCGGGTGGACTTGCCTTTCACTAGGGTTTCCCTTCGTTTGTGGCTCGTGGAGGTCTCCATGCTAGGGACAGTCGCTCTTCTCGCTAACGACTGCCTTCCCACTTTGTCTCCCGTCGACCGGCTGCTGCACCTGAGAAGCTCTCCTGGGCTGAGAGAGCCCGCGGCAAGCATAACCCACCTCTTACATCAGATGAGAGACTGCTCCCTTCTTTTGCGCCCGATGACGTTGATGGCCGCCTCGAGGTCGACTTCGACCCCTCCGAAGTTCAGAGTGCTCTTGATCGGTGGACTAATGTCCTAATGGGGTTCGTGATCAGTGCCAATCCTGTTGGGCCAGGGCTCCCGCGTTATCTTCACTGGCTTTGGCGTCTATTTGGGTCCCTTGAGGTCAAGCCTCGTGGTCACGGCTTCTATCTCTTCCAGTTCTCTGTGCCGGACGATCTTCGTCGGGTCTTGGACGACGGTCCCTGGTTCATTGCGGAGAGGCCTCTTATTCTCAAGCAATAGGGCCCTTCCTCCCGTTTTGAAGTAGAGAAACTATCTACTATCCTCATTTGGGTCCGCTTCCCCCTTCTGCCGCTGCAATATTGGTCTCCCCACATGCTTGGTCGGCTTAGAAGTGCCCTGGGCAAAGCCATTATGATGGACGGACCTATAGTTGACGCCTCCCACCTGGAGTATGCCCAGATTTGCGTCGAAGTTGGCTTGGACTTTTCCTTCTCGTCCTCTATCCCAGCTAGGAATCATTTGACCGGAGCTCAGAAGGATATCCCTGTGGTTTATGAATGGCGGCCTACCCCTTGCCGTCATTGCTTGACTTTTGCTCACCCTGAGAGCTCCTGTGTTGCCAAGGCTACAGCAGATCTGAAGGGCAAGGCAGTTGTTGCTAACTTTGGTCTGACTTCCTAGGGTCAGGGTGAGTCGCGCTGCCCCCTTGCCTGTGATGTGGCAACTGTTGATGGATCCTCCTTGGTTCACCCATCACTGGATCGTGCCACAGTGGACGTCCGCTCCTCCGACCCCCCCAACGTCGGGATTACGAATGCTCTGTCCCACGGACTGCACCCCAAAGCTCCTATCAGTTGGACCGTCGCTAATGGTACCGCTGCCTCTGGGCCTCATCGAAGAGCGGCCTCTAAAGCGACCTCTACCAACCACTTCTCCGAGCTAGGCTCCCTGTCTGGTAATGACCCAGGTGAAGGTTGCTCAGCTGGCGGTGTTGAGCTGACAATGCCCCTTAAGCAAGTCGTTGACCTGTCGAATGGAGTTCTGAATGTTAGGGTTCCCTTGACCTGCCTTCACCCCAATGAAGATACTCTTCTAGAATGTGCGCGGTGCTAACTCCCTGGGCAGTCGCACTATGATCAGGGAGGGAATTTGTAAAGGTGACTATGATATCGTCTGCTTCGTGGAGCATAAACTCCTCACGGATAATGCCATTAGAAAATTTGCTAGCATTGTGTGGTCTTGGTCTGTTTCAGCGCACAACCTTGCCGATGCCTCTGGTGGATGCATCCTTGTCTTGCCCCTGGATAGTTCGATGTTAGACTATGTGCATTCCTCTGCTCAATGTTTGACTTTTACTGTTAACCACCCGATCTCCCCCTTTCAGCTTGTTGTTGTCTACGCCCACAATCGTCCTTGTGATCGGCGTGATCTATGGGCTGAGCTTGATAGGCTGCATGAGCTGGGATGTGCTTTGGTAGTGAGTGACTTCAACTGTGTTCGATCGGCTGCTGACCACATTGGCCCCGGCGTCCCTATCCAATCGGCGATGGATGCTTTCAATGAATGCATTGATCGGGAGAAGCTTATGGAGCTCCCTATGTAACATCAGGGCCTGATTATCCATTTCTATTTAATAAACCATGTTATATTTGTAATATTTCGATTAATGATTTATTAATGGATAATCTGTTGTTTCTTGGTTGTGTGTGGTTGTGGGTGGTTTTCTGTGCATCTGGTTGTGATCTGGGACCAATTTGGAGTCCAGTTGGAAGATGCACAGTTGTCTCGGTTTGCATGCCATTTCTTTCTCTTTTCTTTTCTTTTCTTTTTCTTTTTCTCCACGCGAACCCGTCTTCCGCCCC
>JAMKQA010006627.1:0-41576 GCA_024699735.1 Posidonia australis
GAAAACCCGTCCATGAATGACAACATCTTGTGTCCTGCGGTGTTGTCCACCAGAATGTCAATGTGGGGAAGCGGGAAATCGTCCTTGGGGCTTGCCTTGTTGAGATCCCTGTAATCAATGCACATGCGGATCCGCCCGTCTTTCATCGGCACTGGCACCACATTGGCAAGCCACTCGGGATATAATACAAGTTTGAGGAAATTCACCTTGTAATGTTTCATAATTTCCTCTTTCAGCTTTAAGAGCCACTCAGGCCGCCATCTGCGGAGCTTCTGCTTCACGGGCTTGGAGTGTGGAATTAATGGCAAAGTGTGGACTACCACCTCAACATCCAGCCCCACCATATCGTTGTAACTCCATGCAAAGACGTCTATATATTCTTTCAGGAAGGCTATGAATTCCGCCCTTGCCTGTGGCGATAACCTGGCACTGATGCATGTGTCTTTGACTTCATCTGCTGTGCCGATATTAACAAGCTCCGTCTCCTCTTCGACATGGAGGTTGGGTCCCTCCGGATCATCATCACGAAATGGGACCTGCATGGGCTCCTCTTCACTTTCCTCCCCTTGGTCATCCTCTTCATATGCAATTAACTCTGACAGGACTTCTTTCTTGAATGTCAGATCAGTAATGTCTACTGAAAAGACCACCTTTGCTTCTGCGCCCTGATGGCGCTTGAGGATTGTCACAGTGACCTTGGTGTTCTTGTGCCGACATTGTGCTGTTTCATCTGATCTCCTGCCTGAACGACCCGAGGTGCTAGGTGGCTCCTCCCCTGATACTGGTGCCTCTTTGTCTGACTGGCTGCTTGACTCATCTGGCCTCTCTGTACAATCACTGGCCTGCTGGCAGCTATTTTGCAGTATATTGGCCATCTGTCCCACTCATGCTGGATCCTGGATTGTAGTCCTCACTCTCGAAGTGAGGCTTTGGTTGCCAATACCAGCTAGACTCGCCTCCCGGCTGATAGGAGATTGACTCCGATGGCCTAGCATTGCTTCCATCTTCCTCGTGTAGGACCATTATTGAATCTCGGTCCTGAGGTGGTATTGGTGTTTCGGACGAATCCTGGTGCCACCCCACTCGCCTTTGAAGTCCTATCCAGACAGACGGATGCAAGGCCCCCCATTTCCATCTCTTCCTAGACAACCGGTCGAAGTCTAGATGTTCCCATCCTAGGTTCATTCCATTCAGACAAATCCTTGTGCCACCCTTCTCGCCTTCGAATTCCAATCCGGACGAACGGATTCAAGGCCACCCTTTTCCATCTTCTCTACATAACCGGTCGGAGTCTCAATGTTCCCATCCAAGGTTCAGTCCATTCGAATGAATCCTGGTGCCACCCCTTTCGCCTTTGAGTTCCGTTCCTGATGGTTGGATTCGAGGCCACCCTTTCCCATCTTTTCTAGACTACCGATAGGAGTCTAGATGTTCCCAACCAATGTTTGGTCCGTACGGACGAATTGTGGAGCCACCCCTCTTGCCTTCGAATTCCAATCTCATTGGATGTATTCAATGCCACCCGTTTCCATCTTTTCTAGATTACCGGTCAAAGTCTAGATGTTCCCATCCAAGGTTCGGTCCGTTCGGACGAATCTAGGTGCCACCCCATTCGCCTTTGTTTCTCAATCCTAAGAGATGGATTCAAGGCCTCCCTTTTCCTTCTTTTCTAGACTATCGGTTGGAGTCTAGATGTTCCCATCCAAGGTTTGGCCCGTTAGGACGAATCCTGGTGCCACCCTTCTCACTTTCGAATTACGATACAGACGAATGAATTTGAGGCCTCCCTTTTCCATATTTTCTAGACAACCAGTCAGAGTCAAGATGTTCCCATACAAGATTTGGTCTGTTCGGACGAATCCTGGTGCCACCCCTCTCGCCTTCGAATTCCTATCACGGCGGACAGATTCAATGCCTCCCTTTTCCATCATTTCGAGATTACCAGTCGAAGTCTAGATGTTCCCATCCAAGGTTTGGTTCGTTCAAATGATTCCTGGTGCCACCCCTTTGCCTTCAAATTCCTATCCGGATGGACGAATTCGAGGCCTCCCATTTTGAACTTTCCTAGACTACCAGTCAGAATCCAGATGTTTCAGTCAAAGGTTTGGTCCATTTGGATGAATCATGGTGCCACCTCTCTCACCTTTGAATATTCATCTAGTTGGACGGATTCAAGGCCACCCTTTACCATCTTTTCTAGATTACCGGTCAAATTCTAGATGTTCCCATCTGAGGTTCGGTCCATTCGGATGAATCCTGGTGCCACCCCTTTCGCCTTTGATACAAGATCCTTACAGATGGATTCAGGGCTCCCTTTTCCATCTTTTCTAGACTACCGATCGGACTCTAGATGTTCCCATCTAAGGTTCTGTCCGTTGGGAAGAATCATGGTGCCACCCCTCTTGCCTTTGAATTCCTATCCGAACAGATGAATTCGAGGCCTCCCTTTTCCATCTTTTCTAGACTACCAGTCGAAGTCTTGTTGTTTCCATACATGATTCGGTCGTTCGGACGAATCCTGGTGCCACCCCTCTCGCCTTCAAATTCCTATACGGACGAATGGATTCAAGGCCACCCTTATCCATCTTTTCCAGATTATTGGTCAAAGTCTAGATGTTGCCATCCAAGGTTCGGTTCTGTTCGGACGAATCCTGGTGCCACTCCTTTTGCGTTTGATTCCCGATCCTGATGGATGGATTGAAGGCCTCCCTTTTCCATCTTTTCTAAACTACCGGTCGGAGTCTAGATGTTCCCATCCAAGTTTTGGTCCATTCGGAGGAATCCTGGTGCCACCCCTCTCACCTACGAATTCCTATACGGATGGATGAATTCAAGGCCTCCCTTTTCCATCTTTTCTAGACAACCAGTTGGATTCAAGATGTTCCCATACAAGATTCAGTCCGTTTAGACAATTCTTGGTGCCACCCCTATCGCCATCGTAATCCTATCCGGCCAGACGAATTCAAGGCCTCCCTTTTCCATCTTTTCTAGATTACCGGTCGGAGTCATGATGTTCCCATACATGATTCGGTCAGTTCGGACGAATCCTGGTGCCACCCCTCTTGCCTTTGAATTCCAATCAGGACGGAAGGATTCAAGGCCTCCCTTTTCCATCTCTTCTAGAATACCGATAGGAGTCCAGATGTTCCCATCCTAAGTTCGGTCCATTCGGACGAATCCTAGTGCCACCCCATTCGCCTTTGATTCTCGATCCTAATGGATGGATTCAAGGCCTCCCTTTTCCATCTTTTCTAGGCAACCGATTGGAGTCTAGTAGTTCCCGTCCATGGTTCGGTCCGTTCGGACGAATCCTGGTGCCACCCCTCTCGCCTTTGAATTCCTAACTGGACAGACGGATTCATGGCTCCCTGTTTCCATCTTTTTCTAGACAATTGGTCGGAGTCTAGATGATCCCATCCCATGTTCAGTCCATTCGGACGAATCCTGTTGCCACACCTCTCGCCTTCGAGTCTCGATCCTGACATGTGGAGTCAAGGCCTCCCTTTTCCATCTTTTCTAGACTACCGGTCGGAGTCTAGATGTTCCCATCCAAGGTTTGGTCCGTTCGGACGAATCCTGGTGCCACCCCTCTCGCCTTCGAATTCCTATTCGGACAGATGAATTCGAGGCCTCCCTATTCCATCTTCTCTCAACTACCGATCAGAGTCTAGATTTTCCCATCCAAGGTTCAGTCTGTTCGGATGAATCCTGGTGCCAACCCTCTTGCATTTGAACTCCTATCCGGACGGTTGGATTTGAGGCCACCCTTTTCCATCATTTCTAGACTATCGGTCGAAGTCTAGATGTTCCCATACAAGCTTCGGTCCGTACAGACGAATTGTGGTGCATCCCCTCTCGCCTTCAAATTCCTATCTGGTTGGACAAATTCAAGGCCAACCATTTCCATCTTTTCTAGATAACCGGTCAAAGTCTTGATTTTCCCATCCAAGGTTCAGTCCATTCGGACGAATCCTGATGCCAGCCCTTTCGCCTTTGATACTCGATCCTGACAGATGGATTCAAGGCCTTCCTTTTCCATCTTTTCTAGACTACCGGTTAGAGTCTAGATGTTCCCATCCATGGTTCGGTCAGTTCGGTCGAATCCTGGTGCCACCCTTCTCACCTTCGAATTCCTATCCGGATGGATGAATTCGAGGCCTCCCTTTTCCATCTTTTATAGACTACCGATTGGAGTCATGATGTTCCCATACATGATTCGCTCTATTCAGACGAATCCTGGGGCCACCCCTCTCACCTTCAAATCCCTATTTGAAAGGACAGATTCGAGGCCTCCATTTTCCATCTTTTCTATATTATTGGTTGGAGTCTAGATGTTCCCATCCATGGTTCGGTCCGTTAAGATGAATCCTGGTGCCACCCCATTCGCCTTTGATTCCCGATCCTGACAGATGGATTCAAGGCCTCCCTTTACCATCTTTTCTTGACTACCAGTGGGAGTCCAGATGTTCCCATCCAAGGATCGGTCCGTTTCGATGAATCCTGGTGCCACCCCTCTCCCCATCAAATTCCTATCCGGACGGACGGATTCAAGGCCCCCTTTTTCCATCATTTTCTAGACTACTTGTCGAAGTCTAGATGTTCCCATCCATGGATCAGTGTGTTCAGATGAATCTTAGTGCCACC
Source organism: Posidonia australis (assembly GCA_024699735.1). NCBI lineage: Eukaryota > Viridiplantae > Streptophyta > Magnoliopsida > Alismatales > Posidoniaceae > Posidonia > Posidonia australis. Next base: position 4,645 of record JAMKQA010006627.1, read on the forward strand.
CCTCTCGCCTTCGAATTCCAATCCAAATGGATGGATTCAAGGCCACTTTTTTCCATCTTTTAATAGAGTAACGGTCAGAGTCTAGATGAACCCATCCACGCTTCGGTCCATTCGAACAAATCCTGGTGCCACCCCACGCGCCTTCGAAATCCTATCCAGACGGACGGATTCAAGGCCCCCCATTTTCCTTCTTTTCTTGACTACTAGTCGGAGTCTAGATGTTCCCATCCAAGGTTGGGTCCTTTCAGACGAATCCTTGTGCCACCCCTCTTGTCTTGGTATTCCTATCCGGTCGGAAGAATTCAAGGCCTCCCTTTTCCATCTTCTCTCAACAACCGATCGGAGTCCAGATGTTCCCATCCAAGGTTCGGTCTGTTCAAATGAATCCTGGTGCTAACCCTTTCGCATTCGAATTCCTATCCGGACGGCTGGATTCAAGGCCCCCAATTTCCATCTTCTCCTAGACTACCGGTCGAAGTCTAGAAGTTCCCATCCTAGGTTTGGTCCATTCGGAGGAATCCTAGTGCCACACCTCTCTTCTTCGAATTCCTATCTGGACAGACGGATTTATGGCATGGCCCCCTTTTTCCATCTTTTCTAGACTACCAGTCGTAGTCTAGATGTTCCCATCAAAGGTTCGATCAGTTCGGGCAAATCCCGGTGCCACCCCTCTCGCCTTCGAATTCCTATCCGGACGGAAGGATTCACGGCCTCCCTTTTCCATCTTTTCTAGACAACCGATAGGAGTCTAGACGTTCCCATCCATGGTTCGGTTCATTCGGACGAATCCTGGTGGCACGCGTCTCGCCTTCGAATTCCTATCCAGATGGACAGATTTCAGGCCTTTCTTTTCCCTTTTTTCCTGACTACCGGTCGGAGTCTAGATGTTCACATCCAAGGTTCGGTCAGCACGAAAAATCCTGGTGACACCCTCTCGACTTCGAATTCCTATCCAGATAGATGGATTCAAGGCCCCCTGTTTCCATCTTTTTCTAGACTATTCGGACGAATCCAATTCCGATGAATCCAGATGGCACGCCTCTCGCCTTCAAATTCCTATCCGGACGGACGGATTCAAGGCCTTCCTCTTCCATCTTTTCTAGACTACCAGTCGGACTCGAGATGTTCGCATCCATGATTTGGTCAGTATGACGAATCTTGGTGCCACCTCTCTCGCTTTCGAATTCCTATCCGGACGAACGAATTCAAGGCCCCGCTTTTCCATCTTTTTCTAGACTACCTGTCAGAGTTTAGATATTTCAATCCGAGGTTCGGTCCGTTCGGACGAATCCTTGTGCCACCACTCTGGCCATGAATCCAAACGGACGGCTTCAAGGCCTCCCTTTTCCATCTTCTCTTGACTACCAATCGGAGTCTAGAAGTTGCCATCCAAGGTTTAGTCCGTTCGGACGAATCCTGTTTCCACCTCTCTTGCCTTCTAATTCCTATATGGACAACGGATTCAAGGCCCCACTTTTCCATCTTTTTCTAGACTATCGGTCAGAGTTTAGGTGTTCCCATCCAAGGTTCGGTCCAATCGGACGAATCCTGGTGCCACCCCACTTGCCTTCAACATCCTATCCGGACGGATGGATTCAAGGTCCCTCTTTTCCAAGATGTTCTTGACTACCGATTGGAGTCAAGATGTTCCCATCGAAGGTTCGGTCCGCTCGAACAAATTGCCGCCTCTCACGCCTTTGAAATCCTATCCGAATGGACGGATTCAAGGCCCCGCTTTTCCATCTTTTTCTAGACTACCGGTCGGAGTCTAGATGTTCCTATCCTAGGTTCAGTCCATTCGGACGAATCCTGCTGCCACCCCACTCACCTTTGAATTCCTATACAGACAGTCAAATTCGAGGCCTCCTGTTTCCATCTTTTCTAGACAACAAGTTAGAGTCAAGTTGTTCCCATACAATATTTGGTCCGTTCGGGCAAATGCTAGTGCCACACCTCTCGCCTTCGAATTCCTATCCGGGCAGACGTATTCAAGGCCTCCCGTTTCCATCTTTTCTAGATTATCGGTCAGAGTCTAGATGTTCCCATCCACGATTCGGTCCATTCGGACGAATCCGGGTGCCACCCCTTTGCCTTCAAATTCCTATCCGAACAGACGAATTCAAGGCCTCCCTTTTTGATCTTTTCTAGACTACCGGTCGGAATCTAGATGTTCCCGTCCAAGGTTCGGTCTACTTGGACGAATCGTGGTGCCACCCCTCTCACCTTCGAATTTCGATCTGGTTGGATGGATTCAAGGCCACCCTTTTCCATCTTTTCAAGATTACTAGTCAAAGTCTAGATGTTCCCATTCAAGGGTCGGACCGTTCGGACGAATCCTGATGCCACCCCTTTTGCCTTTGATACTCGATCCTGACGGATGGATTCAAGGCCTCCCTTTTCCAAATTTTATAGAATACCGGTCGGAGTCTAGATGTTCCCATCCAAGGTTCGGTCCGTTCGGACGAATCCTGGTGCAACCCCTCTCGCCTTCGAATTCCTGTCCAGACAGATGAATTCGAGGCCTCCCTTTTCCATCTTTTCCAGACTACCGATCGAAGTCATGATGTTCTCATACATGATTTGGTCCGTTCGGACGAATCTTGTTGCCGCCCCTCTCGCCTTCAAATTCCTATTCGGATGGATGGATTCAAGGCCTCCCTTTTCCATTTTTTCTAGATTACCAGTCGGAGTCTAGATGTTCCCATCCATGGTTCAGTCCGTTCAGACAAATCCTGGTGCCACCACTTTTGCCTTTGAGTCTCGATCCTGACGGATGGATTCAAGGCCTCCCTTTTCTATCTTTTCTTGACAACTGGTCGGAGTCTAGATGTTCCCATCCATGGTTCGGTCCGTTCAGACGAATCCTGGTGCCACCCCATTTGCCTTTCATTATCGATCCTCACAGATGGATACAGGGCCTCCCTTTTCCATCATTTCTAGACTACCGGTCGGAGTCTAGATGTTCCCATCCGAGGTTTGGTCCGTTCGGACGAATCCTGGTGCCACCCTTCTCGCCTTCGAATTCCTATCTAGACGGACGAATTTGAGGCCTCCCTTTTCCATCTTTTCTAGACTACCAGTCGGAGTCATGTTGTTCCCATACATGACTCAGTCTGTTTGGATGAATCTAGGAACCAACCTTCTCACCTTAAAATTCCGATCTGGATGGACGGATTCAAGGCCTCCCTTCTCCATCTTTTCTAGATTACCGGTTGGACTCTAGATGTTCCCATCCACGGCTCGCTCCATTCGAATGAATCCTGGTGCCACCCCTTTCGCCTTTGAGTCTCGATCCTAATGGATGGATTCAAGGCCTCCCTTTTCCATCTTTTTTTGACTACCCGTCGAAGTCTTGATGTTCCCATCCAAGATTCAGTCCGTTCGGACAAATCCTAGTGCCACCCCATTCGCCTTTGATTCCCGTTCCTGATGGATAGATTCAAGGCCTCCCTTTTCCATCTTTTTTAGACTACCAGTTGGAGTCTAGATGTTCCCATTGAAAGTACGGTCCGTTCAGACGAATCCTGGTGCCACCCCTCTCACCTTCAAATTCCTATCCGAACAGACGTATTCAAGGCCCCCCATTTCCATCTTTCTCTAGACAATCAGTTGGAGTCTAGATGTTCCCATCCTAGGTTCAGTCCATTCGAACGAATCCTAGTGCCACCCCTCTCGCCTTTGAGTCTCTATCCTGACAGATGGATTCAAGGCCTCCCTTTTCCATCATTTTCTAGACTACCGGTCGGAGTCTAGATGTTCCCATCCCAGGTTCGGTCCATTCGGACGAATCCAGGAGCCACCCCTCTCAACTTTGAGTCTCAATCCTGACGGATAGATTCAGGGCCTCCCTTTTCCATCTTTTCTAGACTACCGGTCAGAGTCTAGATGTTCCCTTCCAAGGTTCAGTCTGTCTAGATGAATGCTGATGCCACCCCTCTCGCTTTCGAATTCCTATCCAAATAGATGGATTCAAGGACCCCCATTTCCATCTTTTTCTAGACAACCAGTTGGAGTCTGGAAGTTCCCATCCCATGCTCAATCCATTCAGACGAATCCTAGTGCCCCCCATCTCGCCTTTGAGTCTCTATCCTGATAGATGGAGTCAAGGCTTCCCTTTTTCATCATTTTCTAGACTACCGGTCGGAGTCTAGATGTTCCCATCCCAGGTTCGGTCCATTCGGATGAATCCTGGAGCCACCCCTCTCACCTTTGAGTCTCGATCCTGATGGATGGATTCAAGGCCTCCCTTTTCCATCTTTTCCAGACTACCAATCAGAGTGTAGATGTTCCCATCCAAGGTTCGGTCCGTTCGGACGAATCCTAGTGCCACCCCTCTTGCCTTCGAATTCCTCTCCGGACGGATGAATTTGAGGCCTCCCTTTTCCATATTCTCTCTACTACTAATCGGAGTCAAGATATTCCCATCCAAGGTTCGATCCATTTGGACGAATCCTAGTGCCAACCCTCTCGCATTCGAATTCCTATTCGGACGGTTGGATTCCAGGCCTCCCTTTTCCTTCTTTTCCAAGACTACCGGTTGGGGTCTAGTTTTTCCCATCCAAGGTTCGGTCCGTTCATAGGAATCCTGGTGCCACCCCACTCGCCTTCGAATTCCTATCCAGACAGAAGGATTTGATGCCCCCCTTTTCCATATTTTCTAAACTACCGGTCGTAGTCAAGATGTTCGCAGACATGGTTCAGTCCATTAGGACGAACACTGGTGCCACCCCTCTCGCCTTCGAATTCCTATCCCGACGGACGGATTCAAGGCCCTCCTTTTCCAACTTTTTCTAGACTACTGGTCAAATTCTAGATGTTCCCATCCAAGGTTCAGTCCGTTCGGACGAATCCTGGTGGTACGCCTATTCCAATCCGGACAGACGGCTTGAAGGCCTTCCTTTTCCATCTTTTCTAGATTACCGGTCGGAGTCTTGATGTTCACATCCAAGGTTCGGTCAGTATGACAAATCCTCATGCCACCCTTCTCGCCTTCGAATTCCTAGACAGACAGATGGATTTAAGGCCCCCTGTTTCCATCTTTTTCTAGAATATTTGGACGAATCCTATTTGGACGAATCCTGCTGGCACGCCTCTCGCACTCAAATTCTAATCCAGACGGACAGATTCAAGGCCTTCCTTTTCCATCTTTTCTAGACTACTGGTCGGAGTCTAGATGTTCACATCTAATGTTCGGTCAGTACGATGAATCCTGGTGCCACCTCTCTCACCTTCGAATTCCTATCTAGACTGACAGATTCAAGGCCCTGCTTTTCCATCTTTTTCTAGACTACCGGTCGTAGTTTTGATGTTCCAATCCATGGTTTGCTCTGTTCAGAAGAATCCTGGTGCCACCCTTCTAGCCTTGAATACAGACGGACGGATTTAAGGCCTATTGTTTCCATCCTTTTCTAGACTATTTGGATGAATCCTGATGGCACACCTCTCGCCTTCGAATTCCTATCCAGACGGACGGATTCAAGGCCCTGCTTTTCCATTATTTTCTAGACTACCAATCGGAGTTTAGATGTTCCCATCCATGGTTCGGTCCATTCGAACGAATCCTTGTGCCACCCCTCTCACCTTTAAATTCCGATCTGGACGGACGGATTCAAGGCCTCCCTTTTCCAAGGTTTTCTTGACTACCAGTCGGAGTCTAGATGTTCCCATCCAAGGTTCGGTCCGTTCGGACGAATCCTGGTGCCACCTCTCTCGCCTTCGAATTCCAATCCGAACGAACAGATTCAAGGCCCCGCTTATCCATCTTTCTCTAGACTACCGGTCGGTGTTTAAATGTTACCATCCATGGTTTGGTCCATTCGGACGAATCCGGGTGCCACCCCTCTCGCCATTGAATTCCAATCCAGACGGATGGATTCAAGGCCTCCCTTTTCCATCTTTTCTAGATAACCGGTCGGAGTCTAAATGTTCCCATCCAAGGTTTGGTACGTTCAAACGAATCCTGGTGCCACCCCTTTCACCTTTCAGTTCCATTCCAGATGGTTGGATTCAAGGCCACCCTTTTCCATCTTTTCTTGAGTACCATTCGGTGTCTCGATGTTCCCATCCACGGTTCGATTCCTACAAATGAATCGTGGTGCCGCCCCTCTCACCCTTGAATTCCTATCTGGTTGGACGGATTAAAGGCCACCCTTATCCATCTTTTCTAGATTACTGCTCAAAGTCTAGATGTTCCCATCCATGGTTCGGTCCGTTCGGTCGAGTCCTGGTGCCACCCCTTCCGCCTTTGATTCTCGATCCTGACGGATGGATTGAAGGCCTCCCGTTTCCATCTATTCTAAACTATCGGCTAGAGTCTAGATGTTCCCATCCAAGGATTGGTCCTTTTGGACGAATCCTGGTGCCACCCCTCTCACCTTCAAATTCATATACGAACAGACGAATTCGTGGCCTCACTTTTCCATCTTTTCTAGACAACCAGTTGGAGTCATGATGTTCCCATACAAGATTCTATTCGTTCGGACGAATCTTTGTGCCACCCCTCCTGCCTTCAAATTCCTATCCAGCAGGACGGATTCAAGGCCTCCCTTTTCCATTTCTTCTAAACTACCAGTCGTAGTCGAGATGTTCCCATCCATGGTTTGGTCCGTTTGGACGAACACTGGTGCCACCCCTCTCGCCTTCGAATTCCTGTCCAGACGGAAGGATTCAAGGCCTCCCTTTTCCATCTTTTCTAGACTACCGGTCAGAGCCTAGATGTTTCCATTCGTGGTTCGGTCCGTTCGGACGAATCATGGTGGTACGCCTATTCCAATCCGGACAGACGGATTTAAGGCCTTCCTTTTCCATCTTTTCTAGACTACCAGTCGGAGTCTTGAAGTTTACATCCATGGTTCGATCAGTATGGTGATTCCTCATGCCACCCCTCTTGCCTTCGAATTCCTATCCGAATAGACGGATTCAAGGCCCCCAGTTTCCATCTTTTTCTAGACTATTCAGACGAATCCTGGTGGCACGCCTCTCACCTTCGAATTCCTATCCAGATGGACGAATTCAAGGCCTTCCTTTTCCATCTTTTCTAGACTACCGGTCAAAGTCTAGATGTTCACATCCAAGGTTCGGTCAGTACGACGAATCATGGTGCCACCTCTCTCACCTTCGAATTCCTATCCAGACGGACGGAATCAAGGCCCCGCTTTTCCTTCTTTTTCTAGACTACCGGTCGTAGTTTAGATGATCCAATCCATGGTTCAGTCCGTTCAGATGGATCATGGTGCCACCCCTCTAGCCTTGAATCCGGACGGATGGATTTTAGGCCACCCATTTCCATCTTTCTAGACTACTGGTCGGAGTCAAGATGTTCCCATCCATGGTTTAGTCCGTTCGGACGAATCGTGGTGCCACCCCTCTCGCCTTCAAATTCCTATCTAGTTGGATGGAATCAAGGCCTCCTTTTTCCTTCTTTTCTATATTTTCAGTCAAAGTCTAGATGTTCCCATCGAGGGTTTTGTCCGTTCGGACGAATCCTGGTGCCACCCCTTCCGCCTTTGATTCTCGATCCAGATGAATAGATTCAAGGCCTCCCTTTTCCATCTTTTCCAGACTACCGGTCTAAGTCTAGTTGTTCCCATCCAAGGTTTTGTCCATTCGGACTAATCCTGGTGCCACCCCTTCGTCTTCGAATTCCTATTCGAACAGACGAATTTGTGGCCTCCCTTTCCCATCTTTTCTAGACTACCGGTCGGAGTCTAGATGTTCCCATACAAGATTCGGTCCGTTTGGACGAATCTTGGTGCAACACCTCTCGCCTTTGAATATCTATCCAGATGGATGGATTAAAGGCGTCCCTTATCCATCTATTCTAGATTACCGGTCGGGGTCTAGATGATCCCATCCACGGTGCGGTTCGATCGGATGAATCCTGGTGCCACCCCTTTTGCCTTTGAGCCTCGATCCTGAAGGATGGATTCAAGGCCTCCCATTTCCATCTTTTCTAGACTACCGGTCAAATTCTAGATCTTCCCATCCAAGGTTTGGTCCGTTCGAACGAATCCTAGTGCCACCCTCTTCGCCTTTCTATTCCGTTCCAGATGGATGAATTCATGGCCTCCCATTTCCTTCTTTCTTGACTATCGGTCGGAGTCTAGATTTTCCCATCCAATGTTCGATCCTTTCGGAGGAATCGTGGTGCCACCCCTCTCGCCTTCGAATTCTTATATGGTTGGACGGATTCAAGGCCTCCCTTTTCCATCTTTTCTAGAATACCGGTCAATGTCTCGATGTTCCCATCCAAGGTGCGGTCCATTTGGAGAAATCCTGGTGCCACCCCATTCGCCTTTCTATCTCGGTCTTGACGGATGGATTCAAGGCCTCCCTTTTCCATCTTTTCTAGACTACCAGTCGGAGTCTAGTTGTTCCATCCAAGGTCTTGTCCATTCAGACGAATCCTGGTGGCACCCCTCTCGCCTTCGAATTCCAATCCAGACGGACGAATTCTAGGCCTCCCTCTTCCATCTTTTCTAGACTATCGGTCGGAGTCTAGATGTTCCCATTCAAGATTCGGTCCGTTCAGACGAATCCTATTGCCACCCCTCTCGCCTTCGAAATCCTATCCGGATGGATGGATTCAAGGCCTCCCTTTCCCATCTTTTCTAGATTACTAGTCAGAGACTAGATATTCCCATCCAAGGTTCTATCGAATCGGACAAATCCTAGTGCCACTCCTTTCGCCTTTGAGTCTCGATCCTGACTAATGGATTCATGGCCTACCTTTTCCATCTTTTCTAGACTATCGGTTGAAGTCTAGATGTTCCCATCCATGGTTCGGTCTATTCAGACGAATCCTAGTGCCACCCCTCTCGCCTTTGAATTCCTATCCGGACGGACGGATTCAAGGCCTCCCTTTTCCCTCTTTTCTAGACTACCGATCGGAGTCTAGATGTTCCAATACAAGATTCGGTCTGTTCGGACAAATCCTGGTGCCACCCCACTAGACATTGAATTCTGATCCTAACAGACAGATCCAAGGCCTCCCTTTTCCAACCTTTCTAGACTACAGGTTAGAGTCTAGATGTTCCCATCTACTGTTCGATCCGTCTGGATGAACCTCGGTGCCCACCTTTGTTTTGAGTTCCACTCCGAATGGATGGAATCAAAGCAAACTATATTCCTCCTTCCTTTTGGCTGGTATCCCGAACTACTCGGGCAACACTTGTGATGCCCGATGGATTCCCTACTCACCTTGTTCCTTCCCTCCTTTTGAGCCGGTAGCCCGAACTACCTGGATTACTTTTGTGACCAATCACTTTTCGATCGACAAGCACTGTGAGTCTTGTCTGGTGTTTTTCTCGACAAATGTGATAACTAGTCATGTCTTTTAGGAGCTGATTAGTCATCAACTTGCCGACATTTGTCATTGGTATTGGTTTCTCTGATGTTGGCTTCGACTATGGCGTTCAGGGAGACAAGATAGGACTTCTGGTGCATTCACCGGCTGGTAGTTGGTTACCTATAACTAACTCTTTCTTGCAACTTCGGACAGGGCATCTCTATCCACTCCGAGCGATGATCTCCTCCTCCTGATCTCATTTCCTTGTAAGAAGGGGCGGGGTGTCTATGTCAACCCCAAGCATCGATCTCCATTCCATTCATCCTCTGACATTGCCTAGGGAGGATCTGTAGACACATCCATATGCATGCAAATGGACCAAACCCTAAGAAAACCTAAAAACCAAACAAAACCATAAAAATCAAACAAAACCCTAAAAAATCTTTAAAACCCTAGAAAAACCCTAAAAACCAAACAAAACCCTAAAAATCAAGCAAAACCAAAAAAAATCTAAAAAACCCAAGTAAAGCCATAAAACCCTAAAAAATCATAAAAACCCTAGGAAAACCCCTAAAAAATTAAACAAAACCATAATAACCTAAATAAACCATAAAAACAATAGAAAACCCTAAGAAATCCTAAAAACCCTAGGAAAAACCTAAATAACTAAACAAAACCATAAAACCCAAAATAAGCCCTAAAACCTAAGTTAAACCGTAATCCAAACCTTAAACCCTAGGTTAAGATCTAAACCAAATTAAATACCCTAATCCAAATCCTAAACCTAGGTCAAACCCTAAGTCAAACCCTAAACCCTAATGTCAAACCCCAAATACCGTAACCACTTCTCACTTCACCCCAACAACCATAACCACTTCCCACTTCACTCCAATCACCTTAACCACTTCCCACTCTAACCATAACAACCAACCAAGTCATTTGGAAGCTTATAAATAGCCCCATTTGCAAGTGCGAAAGGAGGATTTGGAAAATAGGAGAGGAGAGTCTCCCAAAGCTTTTTCTCCCAATCAGAGCAACCAAGTGATCCTAGAGCAAGGAGGAAGCTCGTGGAGGAGTAAAATTAGAGTATCCAGCCATCTCTAGCGCGCTTCGGCGGCCTCTAGTGAGCTCCGACAATCAACTCCACTGCTAGACTTGGTATGCCATCCACTAACTTCAATTTACTTCAAAAATACTCTCCTAGGTCTCCCTCTACCTTCCCTATTCGATTCCAACGAAGCCAAAGGTCTCCTTTGGTCGGAATCGGGTTCCCAGGCCTCGCCGACGTCGTTTTATGACGACCTAGGTGGTGGTGTGAGTCTAGGGCATGATACTTGCCCCAAGGTGCTCGAACCTGCTTCACGAACCTCCCTCTTGCTTCTCTAACCCTTGGTGTGCCTTTTCAACACTTCATTGAGCCCCTAGTCGAAGCTCGCTTGAATCGCGACGTCTCGCCGTCGCCGGGGAAGATGATTGATAACAACAATGGATCGTGCTCCTCCTGCATCGCCATGCCTCTCAAATCCTCCAGGAATGTTCCACGACGCGCCCCCAGCACTCCGGAGGCAACGAAGCCAAGCCTCGTGCACTAGATCACCTCCGTAGTCGAGCTTGCCGGAGTTGGATTGCGTCGATGACGAGCGAGGTCCAAGGTTGAGTGGTGTGTCCCATTCTTGCTTCTGGAAGAGGGTAAATGCTCCACTCATCGCCTCCAAGCTTTCCATGACCCCTGAGTGCCGCGTCGCAGCTTTCTGAAGCCTCCTTCTTCTCTGACGCCATCACCGGAGTGCCACGACGGCGAGGGAGATGGGCAGCCTCTTCCAACCGTCGAGCCTTCGATCCAAACCTTTGAACCTCTTCCCCTCCTTCTCTTCTTGCTCCCAGTGGAGCCTGATGCTCGATTGGGCATCGAGATGCCTAAGAAGGGTATCCCAACGGTCGTCGACGGTGGAGTTCCGTTGCCGGCGACCGTCGATTCCTTTCTAGACATTAAAATTGCCCCCAGAATAACTTCCATTCTAGATATTTAAAAAATAAAAATAAATAGTTTTTCTTTTAAATAACTTCTGATACTTTTGTTTTCTTACATTTATGTCCTTATTTGCGTACAAATAGGTCCTTGCAATGATTTTTTAAATCGTTTGAATAAAGTTTGATTTGAAGATATTACAATGTGCCCCCTGAATAATCTTGTTAATGCCTTTCATGCTTTAAAGTTTGATATAAGACCCTCTGACTTACTTTCACACATTAAAGACTAGCATATTTGCATAAAAATCCTGTGCTTTGTTGAAATAGTTCTGAATGCATATTTTTCTATCAAAATTGCAAATTAAACCCTGGGAATTTAAATATTTGCTCATATGTACATAAATTGCATTTTAGCCCTTGAATTTTATAGATTTCTCACTAAATGCATGTTTTATAGGGTTAATTTACATGTTAGCTCCTGAAACTTCATGCTTTCGAACATGGACTCTTTTTCTTGCATATTTTACCCTGAATTTCCATAGAATTGCATTAATTGCATGTTTTGATGGGAAAATTGCATTTTGACCACTAGGAATCTTCAATTTAACTAAAAATGCACAATTTTGCACATTTGACACTAGATTTCTTCAAAATTACATGAAATGTGTTTTTCTATGTAATTTTGATGATTTAGCTTCAGAATTTCATTTTTCATTCAGAATTTGGGATTTTTGCATAAAAGCCCCTGGAATTCACATTTTGACACTCTCACAAGCAATTTGCACATTTTGTTGTACTTTTTCATACATATTTTTTGATGCCTTCTTCCTTTCATCATGCACGCATTTTTAATTCATTTCTAGCTTTGTTTTTCCATCGTTTCCTGTATTTCTTTCGACTTTCGCGATCTTTGACTTGATTTGGCTTTCCATCAACCGAGGGCGTATATTAATAGGCTTAGTAATGCCAACATTGTCCCAAGTGAGGATTATTTTCCCCAATTTGATTTTATCAGATTTCGTCAAGTTTCTACTGATTTGCGTGATGCTTTCTGAGAGTTTCTCAATTTTCACGATTTTCCTCATCACCCACGGGCGTATAGTAAAGCGGTATTCTCAATGCCTACATTTGTCCCTCGGATTATCTTTTTTCCTTTATTCTCTTCTTCTCTTAGATTTGGCATGTTTTTAAGTCATCTTTAGCATTTGCATTTAGAATAGGCAAGCAATAGACCATTTAGCAAGTAGGAAACCTAGAAAGACCGTGTTCTTCAGGCGCATGGGCGTGCCTAACCCCTTCCCGATACGTAACAAGAATCCTTACCCTTTCTCCGGCCCACATTAATTTGTGCACTACATCCATTAGGCACGGAGCAAACATGTTTTCTTCTTGGTTTTCTTTCATGTTTGGTTTTCCTCGTCTTTCCATTAAAAGACTAGGTGGCGACTCCTTTCGTTATCCTTTCTTATCTTTCCTTGTGTTTCTGAGTCTAGTCTTCTTCTCCAAATTCACCATCTTCGCCCTAATCATATCGGAACTCCTCGTGTGCTGCCACACACCGTAAGGAGAACCATGCAGCGTTCCACTAGAATGGTCATAGCTACTATTGTTGAGACTACCCCTGCTGAATTTAAGACTGCTGCTTTACCTAAAGAAAGCCCTTCAGCTGACTCCGGAGGTGGCAATGCCAGCATAGCTATCCCCAGTGGCATGAACGATATCGAATCCACTCTGGAGTCCACGATTTCCTCCTTTGAGTAATAATCTTCCACATATATCAATTCTGATCCATTGACTGGTTTATCCTGCTAAGCCTCTGCTAGCACAAAACTCTGATTGGGATCCAGCAATCCTACACTAACAAAGTAAGTTAAATCTCATGGAATGACGAGCTTTTGGAACTTACGACGTCTGAAGTATCTATCTTGTGGTTTTCACTCGTATCCCAATCCTTCAAACTCTCACCTTTTCTCTACAACAATTGGTTCAGCAATTCCTTGGCCCTTCCACTCGAGAGGTGCTCGTTCCTCATACCCCCATCTCTGACATAGATTCTCGACCATCAAAAAGGATTGCCAAAAGCGACCAAGTGGCCGACAAGCTCGAGAATTGGAATGAAATTGACCAGTTTAAACCGGTCGACATGGTAAAGCACATCAGAAGGCTTAGGGTCAAAATGGACAATATGGAACGACACTAAAGAGACTACCTCAATCTTCTCCTTTTCAAGATTTTCTACAATCACAAAGCCAACGTCGTTGTTCCAGCGGAACTTAATCATTCGATGAAGGATTGAGGGGACAACCTGATGCTTGTGGAGCCAAGGGCTCCCAAGCTGGAGATTGATGGATGGCTCGAGGTCGACAACATAGAACTCGACGTCAAAACGAGCAAGACTAATGATTAAGGGAATAATCAAAATCCCTAGAGCATCATGGTGCGTGTTATCGAACGCCATCATTCCTTTCACGGTTGGAGTAATGTCATTAGATTTAAAGCCGTCCTGGCTTACAGTTCGCAAGGGGCAGACATTTAAACTGGCACCATTATCCACCAAAGTGAGAGGAATGTGGAAATTTTGGTATTGCATTGTGATGAACAGGGGTTGATTATGATTAGTCCCTGCTAGGGGAAGCTTTGAGCTAGAAAATGAAATGACCTCTGGCGCAGCTATCATCCCTACCATGTTTTTCAAGGTTGATGGTTGTATTGTTGGGGAAACATGAGCGGCTTGAAAAACTCAGAGAAATGCCTCTCAGTGTTCAGCCGATGTATGGATTAGGTCCCTAATGGAAATGTCTGCTTTGACTATCTTTAATTGGGCCATGATGTCAGCTACAGGTGGGTAAGTCTTGGCAATGGTGGGGTTAGCTCTCGAGATTGTCACTTCAGGGATTTGATTGGAGATCTAGTTTTTTGGTTGGGAAGACAAAGTTGTGGCCTCAGTGGTTTTGTTTGCCGGATCTGGGGCCTTGTATACCTATCTTGATCGCGTTACCTCAGCACACATTTCTGTGGTATAGCTATAACGCATGTGGTGAGTATCCTGTGTGAAGTTGAGGACCAGAAGAACATGGGCCCTCAATTCCACTAGGACCGAAATTGGTGGAGTAGGTATTGGCACTTGGTGGGTCAAGTCATGCCATGGCTTGGCTAATAAACTGATTGTTGATGGGGTGGATTGCATAGTAGGTTTTGCAGTTGTGCGCCTCGGTCTGGTAGTTAGTCGGATCATATTGATTGCTAAGCTAGAAGCCTCAATGAAAGTTTGACTAAGCTGATAGGGGAATGGATCTGAGACATCATGAATGAGAAGAAAAGGATCAAACGATGCAACCTCATTAGAAGAAAGGAAATAGATTCCCGAAGTTCCAGGCGAATGCTCAAGCATGGGTCGGTTGACTATGTTGATAGAAGCGGATGTAAAGGAATGATGTGTCTGTGCAGCGGGCACGAACTCTACCTCTTGTGTATTGATGGTGATGACCTTCTGGTCAATCAAATCCTGAATTGCTCCTCGGTGTGAAAAGCAGTTATCCGTAGAGTGCCTTGCGACTCTATGGTAGCTGTAGTATAAATTTGCTTTAAACCCACGCGGAAGTGGGTTTGGTTGTAGGCGATTTTTTGGAAGCCTCAGGAGTGACGCGACGTTAGGAAATACGACACTCAATGGCTCAACCAGAGGAGTGATGCTTTGGGACCATGCCAAGATTGAAGGAATACTGTTCCAGAAAAGCCTGGCTGAGATCATTCTAGGTCTTTATAGTGGCAATATCTAGGGATGTGAACCATTTCAAAGCTGGACCTATGAGGCTTTTTGAAAGAGGCATATGAGAAGTCTCTCATCAACCAGTAACTGAGCGAGATCGACATAGTATGCCCTAAGGTGTGAGATTGGGCAGCCTTTCCCATTGTACTTTTGAATTCCGAGATATGGAAGTTCGATGGGAGTATAGCCTCTAGGAAATAGAAGAGGTCTAGGAAGGTATAAGGCTAGCGGTCCCCACCTTTCACTTGTTGTAGTGCTTTCTCCAAGTCATTCATCCTGGTGAAAAGTGCATTTGGGGTTGTTGCTGACATTGATTGTGCAACTAGGGTGGGTCACGCCTACTTTGTATCCATAGCACCCTCGTGCTCCGTTAGATCTATCATCTCGCCACCTAGTGCCGCGGCGTGATGATCAACGTATCCGTGTATGTGTGTTGTCTGCGGTGGAGTGCATGCTGAAGCATGTATCTGATGCAAGGGTACAGGAATGTTATGCAGTGCTAGGCATGGTGTTGTGTGTGGGAGTAACAACTGTTGAACCGGTATGGTCGAGTTTATAGGTCATTGTACACCTATCAGCCCAAAAGGTGGATTACCAGTAAATGGAGGAATATGTTGTGCATGTTTTGGTAGTGATACTATCGACAGAGTAGTAGTGGCGATGGCTACGGTGGTGGTGTGACTGGTGCAACATGAAATGCTTGAGCAGGCAGAGCAGGGTCTGTAGTAGTAGGAAAAACAGGCGCAGTCAACGTAGGATCCAAAGTGAAAGCCATGCATTGCATCTTCTACGTAAGGGCCAGAAATTGTTGAGATTCCACAGTTATGGAAACATCAGTAGTAGTATCGAGGGCCGAAAGAGCAAGCGGAAGAGATGTCACAGGGGGCTGGAAGTTCAAGAATGTTGCGGGTTGAAGTCTAACTAAAGAAGAAATCACAGCCAGCTGTGTGTCAAGCGGAGTAGAGTCAACTGAAGGACAGGACATCATCAGATTAGATGCCCTAGTGGTAGTCATGGTAAATGCCTCTGTCACAGGCACCAGACCAACAAGGGTCTACCAATGTCCCCGTAACCATGCCGTCGAGGATGGCAACAAATATATATATGTGCCAAAGTCGGCAAAGCCATGGCAAAAATAAAATAATGCAAAATGCGGGAGTCGCCACCTAGTCTATTAAAATGGAAGACAAAGAAAACCATACAACATGAAAATCATGCAAAACAATAAAAGAAAAGTCTTCGTAAACCAGAAATGCGGGTAAGGATCCATATTACGTATGAGGAAGGTGTTAGGCACCCTCGTACGCCCGATAAATCGGTCTTCTATTGGTTTCTCTTTTGCTTATGGAATGTCGGCTTTGCAGCCTTTGTTGTACGCCCGAGGGCGATAAGCTATGCCATGCTTGTGTGGTGTCTAAGTATTGGTGCATGATGTGTAGGGGTGTGTCCTAATGCTCAGAAATATCGCTTCTATGCCGGGTCAAGTGTCGATGCAATAATATTGCACAATAAGATCAAAGATCTAATATCTTGAGCGATTTATCATCCTTGCTTTACTATATGCTTAATGCAATCTAAAATGCAGGAAAACTTCTGAAAACAAAGGTGTGGCTTCCTAATGCATCAAGGAAGAAAACCAAAGGAAAACCCAGAAGCAAATTGAGTCAAGAAAGCATGACAAAACATATGGAAACCGGTTGTGTGCTACTAAAACCGGCCAATGAGCCAGCTTGGTGCGCTAGACTGGTGCTCCAGTCTGGTGCGCCCCCTATGTGCGTCTAAGTGGGCCAGTAAAATATGCTGAGGGAGAAACAGAAAGCCACACAAAACCAAAAACATCAGAGGATGCACTCTGGAAAGGTATGTAGTAGAATCATTCTGTAAACTTTGAAAACACGTATTAAAAGTGCAAGTAATGAAAATGCAATGACCTTGTGCTCAAGGGATGGTAGCCTCACACAAGGTCTCACCTATTTATGCTAGAATGAAGAAGTAGGGTTTAGTCTGGCCACTGGATCATGGGCTGATGCACAAGTCTCTCCACGTAGGAGTAAGGTGCAATCGACATACCAGATACAGCAAGGGTTGAATATAAAAATAGAGAAAACAGTCGGAAAGCAATCTGATCGAAACTGAAAAGCATGCAGGTAACATCTGGGTATACCATAGAAACAGTCATAAAAGGAATAAGCTTAAAGCCTTCGATAAAGCCATGCAAATAAAGGTGTTAATGCGAGTGTTCTATTCTCTGACCAGTCTGGCGAGCCTGCTCAGTGTGCCAGCATGGCGCACTGGATAGGTGCGCCTGAGTGGTGCTCCTAGGGACTCTGGATTAATCCAGAATCCACCTTAGCAGAGATATAGGGTGATTCATGCTAATACAGATGGGTTCATGCCATTATAAAAAAGCTGAAAACACGATGGGGATGCATATGATCAAGGATCATCATGTAAATCATGCATTCGAAGCCAAAACAAGTTGATGGGTTCATGTATGACAACATGCCAAACCTAGGAATGATCTAGATAACGCCAATTAGAACATGTGTAAAATGATGATCATAAGCATATTTCTATGTGCAAGAACATATAAGTGCATGGCAAAATGCTATGTGCAAGGAAATGCTAAAAGAAGATAACTCATGCAGATTTTTTGCTAGAAACAAAAGTGTAGATTAGCATGATGATTATTTCGCAAAGAGAACAAGCATGTTATCATAAAACTTTACAAAAACACGGACAAATCAGATCACATGTAAGACTTCAAGCAT
Organism: Posidonia australis; assembly: GCA_024699735.1. Taxonomy (NCBI): domain Eukaryota; kingdom Viridiplantae; phylum Streptophyta; class Magnoliopsida; order Alismatales; family Posidoniaceae; genus Posidonia; species Posidonia australis. The sequence continues at coordinate 22,442 of JAMKQA010006627.1, forward strand.
GCTTTATCATGTTTCTGAAATGAGATTCAAAGGAGAAAGAGGGGGTAGAAAGCCTACCTCTCAAGATGTTCCTTCTTGGAATATCAGAAATAAAGAGATCCTTGTTGCTTTGGAAGAACCAGGGAGGCTTCAAGACGCAAAGGAATGCTCTAGAAAACGAAAATAAGCTGCTGGAAAGAAGGAGAAACTCGTGCAGGATGCTAGCTCAGAACAGAATTGCTGAATTCAGGATTTCTAACCTCTCTCAATGGTTGCCTATGGGTGTCCTTATATAGGATTTTCTCATGGGAAACTCATGGGAATGGGGAGAGCCTCGTAGACGAATAGCCTGGAATATTCCATGGCATATTCGTTGCTAGAGGTAACAGCCATGGGAGGTGGAAAGCCAGCAGCCAGTAGCCTGCGAAGTGGCTGTGCGCCAGCTATGTGCGCCACCTATGTGTGCTAGGGAGGTGCGCTAGCTAGGTGTGCTAGGGAGGTGTACTAGCTAGGTGTGCTAGGTAGGTGTGCTAGCTAAGTGCTCTCCTCTACTTGTCTGGTTTTCTAATTGGGCTACAGGCTTGCTACAGGTTTGGGGTTGTTTCAAGGATCAGTCACATCCAAAGCGACATTTGGAATCCTATCAATGAGTCACCTCAAAATCGTGGGGTCTACAGTCCCAAAACCGATGGATAGGGAACTCCATGTGCCTAAAAGTGGTTGTCATGGAGTAAAGGTGGAGTGACTGTTGTCAAAGTAAAAGAAGGAGGGGCAAAAATAGGAATCCCCTTTGGAGCAACCGGCGCAAAGGTCTTAGAGGCTCTCTAGGCCATAACGGACCGCGAACGGGTAAGAATGGAGCTACGATTGCAAACTAGAGGACGATGCCTATGAGGTGCTATTGTTGGAAGTGACGAATAGCTCAAGGAAAGATGGTCAAGAATAGTGCCTCGAGATTGAGGTCACAAAAAGGAACTCCCAGGCTTAGACCTAGGAACTCACAAACAAAACCTTATACCTGAGAATGGACAAATCCTAAGGTGTTAGTGAAGAAAAGATGACAAAACAACAAAAGAAACAAGTGAGCTATGCAGTTGTTTGTTAGGGTGGCATGAATGGCACACATGCACATGAATGCTACTAAAATGTGCTCTCTCACCATGCATGTCCCACATATGGTTGACCATATGGGACGCACTCATGGGTTTGGGGTTTTGACTCTGGTCGAAAAAATATGGTTCCCTTTCTAAATCCTGGCCAGAGCGCAGGTAGTGAACGGGTGGTGCCTTGGTGGCCTTGTCTCCTATAGTAGCATAGAGCTGTACCTTGTACTAGCACTGATACGACCCATTACAAGGGGGGACAAACTAGCAACACGTCCTACACCAAAGCTATAGAACGGGCTACTAGAATTGTCATTCGCAAACTATGGGTGGACTCGAGGAGAAGATGCATGCCCTATATGATCAATCATGCGATATGCTTTTGTGTCTTTTACTTGCGTTTTATTAAACCAAAGGGGGATTGTGAACATTTGTCTCTAGTTATGCCTTATTAGTTGTTTCTCTGAGTTTGTGTATTTTATTTTAACTAGATAAAGAGGCAAACATGTCTCTATTCTCGTAATTATGGCAAATACAAAAATGGGAAGAAAACACACAATTATGGCACCGAAACAATCAATCAATCAAGAAAAAGGCATGAATATAGTATGTGCTAGTGTAGTGCTCACAAGTAGTGAGGAAAAGTAAGTATCAACAAAAAAAACATGAATCAGGTCATGTGCATGTGCAGTGGTATAGCAATAGTGTAAAAAGGCACAAAAAGGCTTGTTCAGTCAAATATGTACAAGCAAACAAGCACAAAGTATATAGACCAAAGACAAGTTAGAATCTGGTTATCCCTAGCGGAATCGGCAGTTCCTGTGACCATGCTGGTGGAACCCTACACGGCTCTCCTACGGTGCGTGGAAGCACACACGGAGTCCCGATATTGTCACGACGAAGATGGTGAATCTAGAGAAGAAGACTAGGCTCAGAAATACCAAGGAAAGATAAAAAAGGATAAGTAAAGGAGTGACCACCTAGTCTTTTAATGGAAAGACGAGGAAAACCAAACACAAAGGAAAATTCCAAAACAAACCAAGGCAAAGAAAACATATGCATGCTCCATGCCTAATGGATGTAGCGCACAAATCAATGTGGGCCAGAGAAAGGATAAGGATTCTTCTTACGCATGGGGAAGGAATTAGTCACCTCCATGTGCCCGAGGAACTCAGACTTTCTAGGTTTCCTCCTTACTCATGGTCTATTCTGTGTATGCTTGCCTATTCTTAGTGCACATGTTAAATATGACTGGGAAACATGCCAAGTCAAAGAAATGAAGAAGGAAAAAAGAGAAAATGATAATCCAAGGGACAAATGTAGGCATTGATAATGCCACTTTATTGTACGCTCGTGGGTGATGAGGGAAATCGTGAAAATCGAGAATACTCGAAAAGCATCATGCAAACTAGCAGAAACTCGAAAAAATCCGAGAAAATCAAATTGAAGAAAATAATCCTCATTCGGGTCAATGTCGGCATTGTTAAGCCTGTTAATGTATGCCCTCGGGCGATGGAAAGCCAAATCAAATCAAAAGTGTGTAAATTGAGTTTAAAACAAGTCAAAAGTGTGCGCATAATGCAAGAAAGAAGACATGAGAAAATATGCTTGAAAAATAATAACAAAATGTACAAAATGCATGAGTGAGTAAAAAGTGTAAATTCTAGGGGCTTTTGTGAAAAATTCACAAATTTTGAATGAAAACTGAAACTCTGAGGCTAAACCATCAAAAATACATAGGAAAACACGTTTTGTGTAATTTTGAAGAAATCTGGGGTTAAATGTGCAAAACTGTGCATTTCTGGTCAAATTCAAGGTTCCTAGGGTTCAATATGCAATTTTTCTAATAAAACATGTGTTTAATGCATTTTTGAAGAAATTTAGGGTTAAATGTGCAAAAAAATGATCTTATGTTTGAAATCCAGGATGTTCAAGGCTATTATGCATATTTACCATAGAAAACATGCATTTAGTGAGAAATTAGTAAAGTTCAGGGTTTAAAATGCAATTTTAAAACACATTTGAGTACATATTTGAATATCTAGGGTTTATCTTGCAATTTTGATAGAAAAACATGCATTCAAAACTATTTTAATGAAGCTTAGGGTTTTAAATGCAATTCTGGACTTAAAGTTGAATTTAAAGTAAGTCAGGGGTTTTTATCAATGTTTAAAGCTTGGAAAACATTAATAAGAAAAATCAAGGGTCACATTGCAATATTTCAGAACAAATATTATTAAAACAATTTAAAATCTATTTCAGGGACCTAAATGTAAGAGAAAAGGATGTATTTGTAAGAAAAACAATGTTTTAGATTTTTTTTAAAGAAAAAACTATTTTTAAATTTTTTTTAAAATGAAAACATGTGGCAGCCATCAGCGACAAAGTTTCGCCTTCGACTCTTGTTTGGAGTGGCATCTTGATGCCTGATCAAGCATCAGGTCCTACAGGAAACTAGAGAAGAAGGAGAGGAGGAGATCCAATGGTTTGGATCTGAAGCTCAACGGCTAGAAGCCTCCTCCCATCTCCCTCATCATCGACACACCTCTGACAATGGCATTGTGGAAGGAGGAGGCTCTCGAGGTGCTAGAATGGAAGTTTGAGGCTCTTGCAGGCACAGGAGAGCGACGAGGATAAAAAGGAAGATATTTGAATGGTTAGAGGTCAGGAGAGACGTGTGAATGTCTTCCCCGATCTACCTCATCAGCGATCTGAGCTTCTCCGATGAGCTCGAACTCAAAGGACAAATGGAGGCCTCATTGCGGTGATCAAGGACCTCCCAAAGGTCGAGGGGAGGAAAGTGAAGGCAGGCAAGCCAGTAGAGACCAGTAGGGACACGTGCATGTCCACCTCGCCGTCGACTCTGTCCTCTCCGGTGCGCTCGACAGAGGGAGGATGTAGAGGCTTCGAGACGTCGAGGTACACATAGGATGGAAGGGGAGATGCTAGAGATGGCATGGTAGGGAAGGAGGAGCTTGGGGATGAAGACTTACCTGTGATAAGCTCTCTTCCTCGTCGCCGGCATTCTCCTCTGTTAGATGATGCTCTGAGGTATCAGAGGCGGCCAATGCAAGGTCAGAGGTGCTTGGAAGGTTCACTGAAGATCCAAGACTTGGAGCAAGACTGTCATTTGGCAAAGGAGGGCCAGGAACGACTATGCAAATTGGCCAGAGTTGGCACTATTAGAAGGTCGGAGCTAGCGAAGACGATCGGAGCTGGCTAGAGGAATGACTGCAGCTGGCTGGCGCGCTATGGATTGCCACTAGAGGAATGCTCTGAGCTCCAAGACCTTTCCTCTCACTTCCTCTCCTCCACCCCTTCTCACACTTCACACTACCGTCCCTTTTATAGGTGAAGCTCCGACAATTAAAACAACTCACAACAACACGTAACAAAATCCTAACAACCAGCCAAATCCGTAACAAACTAAAGATCCCCCTAACAAACTAGCATCTCGCACCATCCTTGCTACCTGCTCGAGCGCCGACAGTGATCAACGATCGTCTGAGCTCTTGACTATACATCCAGTGGCACTGGTTCGTGGAGGGTCAAGCTTGGTTAGGGCTGCTGCTGAGTGACATGGTGAGACGGGTTGGAAGAGTTGAGAATGGAGACAGATGGATGGGCTATGGTTGGATCGTGTCTTCACCTTCTTTGTGCTCCTCCTCACATCATGTGGACTGCATGAGTTGGTGAAGCTCTTGGGTAAGGGAGCAACAGGAGTGGGTGTTGTTAAGGTTGATGATGGTTGGTTGTGGTGAGAAGGGCTGAAGGAGTGGCTGTTGGGTTGGAAGAAGAAGAAGAAATGGGTCAAGGTGTTGTGGACTTTCATGGACCTAAGTGGGCTTGCTTGGGCTTTGGTGGGCTTTGGTGGATTGCATGGGCTTTGGTGGGCCTTGGTGAGCTTTAGTGGGCCTTGGTGGACTTTAGGATTAAAACAGAGGTTTGAGATCACTTGTGATTAAAAGTCCAGATACCACAATTCCACCCCAAAACAACTACCCGCAAAATTGGAGTGTCTACACTAACTATATAGGTAGACTCAAGAGGAGAGAAAATGCATACCCTATATGATGAATGCCAAAATATGCTTTAAGACTTTTACTTGCAAATTTATTAAACATCAGGGGAAAGTTTGCAATTTGTCTCTAGTTTGTCCTATTAATTTATTTTTTATTTTTATGTTTTTTTATTAACCAAAAAGGGGAAGAAAAACGATCCATTTACCAACCCAATTGGTTATTTTGTAATAATTGCATAGAAACCCGTGTATTTATTTTTTTACCCATCTAAGGTTGTTTTTTAGGAAAACTCTATACAGTTATTTGATTTAATGTAAAACCCATTAGAAATCTATTTTTTCTATTAAATCCTAAGTTTCTAGGAATTTTACTGTTAGATCCTTGCAGTTTAAACATTTATTCTAAAATGTATTTTTGCATTTATGTTAGAATAAGCTATTATAGTTTTCTATAAACTGCATTTCAGTCATTTTACCATGGTAGCTTTGGGGTTATAACTTTAACCATCATTTGAAAGCATGTTTGGCATTGCTGTAGTTTATAGATTATAGTAGACTATTGGGGTTTACTTCTTTGCATAAGGTACAAATTGAATTAGTTTTTTTTAGCACCAGGGAAGACAAACATGAAACTCTACCATCAATTTCTCCTTCAAGGAGGACAACATCCAAGAGTGCCTTCAAAACTGATGTTTATGACAAATAGATAGAGCAATAAGCACCAACATAATTGATAGAATATGTAGATGGGTACGCTGAGCAAACAACACCATGCAAATAAGTTTTTTTTAGCACAAGCAGAAAAATTTTATCTTAACTCAAATGTTAAACAAAATTGATTCAATGATAGATCAGTACAAGTTTGAATAAAGGAAAACTTTAAAGGATGTGACTTCAAGTTTTGTGACACTTAAATTTCCAAAAAAAAGTTGAATCAACTTTCCAAGCCAATGACCAGAACAGGCTTATCAGTTATCAGTCTACTATCCCAACACACAATTCACTTCCTTGCAGTACTACAAGTCTTTCCATAACCTCTCAAATCCTTATTAATAACTAGCATAAACATTTCCTTCCAATTATGTTATATAAGCATAACATCTTTCGAATCTTTAGTAGTTCATAATTCATAACCCCATCTTTTAATCCATTAACTACTAATGATGGTTAGCCACAAAAGGTTAGCCACAAGTGGCTGATATAGCATGAGATCTATCAAAATACTAGACCAAATTTTGGTATTTGGTTCAATTCTTGGAATTGGAAATAATTAAATGTCTATCTATTAATTATCAAAACTAACATTTGAGCAAAATAAAAGCTAAATATTGAGAAGTCATTTTCATCTACTGTAACGACCCCCAAGTAGTTACCACAAAACCTAACTACAAATTTTCATTTAATTATTTGTTTTATCTATATTATTAACTAACAATTACACTAATAATACAGCTAAGGCTACGTACACTCAATGGTAAAATAAAACCACTAAACAATAGAAATAAAACTAAGCTAACACTCACCTAGATTCCTAATGTGTGGTAGCGTGACTTCCCCTATATGCACTAGCAACCAACAGCTACTATCCTACATCTACCAAAACACACAAGACAAAGCACACGTGAGTGACCACTCAATGGTCACCCAGCACACACCCCACTTACAACTCAAAATTCTATACCGAGGACAACCAAGCATAGGCATCACACTCGAATGTCGCCGAACCAAAAGGGTAATCTATCGACGCCCAACACACAAGTATTGACATCCCTCTTAGATGCAGTAGCACCAAACAAGGTAGTCTACCACTGACTGGTAGGCTACAAAATTCATGAAACCATGCCTTTAAGACCATTCTTTCCTTTTCCTTTTCAAACCATGCGCATGAACTTTTAAAACCTTTTATGCATGCCCGAGAAGCCTACTCTCACCATCTCAAGCCCAAAACCACACCAAAGCACAACTACAAAGACTATGCTCTATACAACATGGTCCCCTATGGACCCAAGCACTACACCAAACCATGGAGCCTTTGCTCCCAAACTACGGAGCCATCGCTCCCAAAACACTATACCTCAACAAGCACCAAAGTCACGGCCTCCTCTAAGCCCAGAACCTGATTTTCAATACTAGGACCTTACATCAATAGAAGCACAAATAGTGTGACGAACTATCCGGCGCCAAGCAAACAACACTGGCCACAAGCAGTCCATCGAGGAGCGACCAAGACATCTACACTGCCACAGTGTGCCACCTTGTGCAGGAGCCAACCACCGTCCCACAATTCTTCCACTTCGAGAACCCTCACAAAGCCAACCCCTCTTGGGAAGGCAGTCCTGCCTCTCAGGACACTATCAGCAATGGGGCATGCTTCCCACCAGCACTAGTCACCATAGGGTATGCCTTCTCATAGTGCCCTCCACATGATGCTCAGGAAGGAGTCTTCTACCTCCACACCCGACAACACTCGAGCCTTAGTGTTCACAGCAACAGTAGGAGTATCATACCTCCACGACATGCCATGAAATACCTCAACCTATAGAACACAACCCAAGTCTTGAAATGATAATCAATGAGTGTCCTACCTCCAAGACTCGACGAACCTCAACCTCTTGTATCTCAGACCCTAATGCAAATAGAAAGCACCGAAAAGCTCTTTCCAAAACCACTTTCAAGTCTATACTTTTCTCTCTCGAAAACTCTCTTTTTGGAAAACCTTTTCAAAACCATTAAATATCCTTTAAAACTCAAGAAACACTGTGCCCAACAATGGCACAGAAGCCAAAGGTCGAGAACCCACAAACAAAGCACAACTTCGACAACTCTCCAATCAAGCCTAGGCAAAAACACCTTGGGAGCATATCGGTTCATGAGCACCACGCTTAACCTACGACCACAACTCAAGAAAACACCAACAAAAACATCCTCTATGTGTCAAACCCACCCAAAAGATGCCACAGCAAAGCAACCACAACCAGAACTTTAAGCTATAGCACCAAGTTTAAGACACCTACTGACTTGTGTCCCTCAGGAGCATAGTCAAATTGACTCAAACACCCAGAACTGTGCCACAGAATACTCCATTCAGTGGACCACACAAAACCACACGAGCCCTAGACCTAGGGATGCTATCATTATCGATCCCTAAAGTCCAATCTAAACAATCTGGGGAAGAACTTATTATTTCTAAATCATTTCATCTTTTATTCTACCCACACCAGAAGTGGAATCTTGCTATTCTGTGGTTTTCTAGAGCATTCTTTCCAAAAATACCATCATTTTTTATGAATTTCTTCACATGTCACAGTTTACTTGTTTTGCATGGACTTTTTTGCAGTTTTCTGTCTTGATTTCTGTAATGTTTTCTGTGATTCTGACGATTTTAGTTGGTTATATTTTTTATTTTCTGGAGGTCTGCATAATTTCTTGAGCCTTTCTCACTAGAAACCTTGTTATTTCATGCAATTTCTTTTGTCGTGTCATAATTTGTGATTTCATCATTTCGTGTGGATTTCTTCGCTGTTTTTGCACATCATCTTGCACATCCATCTAGCCTTGACATGGCATTCATATTAGCGTGATTAGAGCATAATCTAGGCTTAGCAAGCATCCATCCAGCCTTTAGCAAGCGAATTAGGCTAGAAAGAGCAAGTTTCTCGGGCGTACAGGGTTGCCTAACACCTTCCTCGTACGTAATAGGAATCCTTACCCATCCTCTAGTTAGTAGACATATGGCCTTCACATTTGCATCTCATGCATTCATCTTTTGTGGTTTTCCTCGTCTTTCCCTTAAAAGATTAGGTGGTGGCTCCATTTTCTTTTCGTTTTATCCTGTTTTGCACCTTCGCCATCTTGGCATAGCTGTGGCCTCCTCCCTCTGGCGCGACTCCGCGTCGGATCCCCAGGTGGGCATGGTCACAAGAACCATGTCAAGATTGAATGAATATTGCTCCAGAAAACCCTAGCTGAGGTTATTTTAGGTCTTAATGGTGGTCATATCCAGAGATGTGAACCACTTTAAAGCTAGACCTGTGAGACACTTCTGGAAAAGGTGAATAAGTAGTCTCTCATTAGCCTGCAACTAAGCAAGATCACCGCAATACGCTGTAAGATGTGAGATTGGGTAGCCCTTTCCATTGTACATTTCAAGCTCTAGGATGTGAAAGTTTGGAGGGAGTACAGCCTCTGGAAAGTAGCAAAGGTCCCAGAAGGTGTAAGATTGGCGATCCCCGCCTTGTACATGTTGTAATGCTCTTTTCAAGTCAATCATCCTGGTGAGAAGTGCATTAGGGGTTGCTGCTGACGTTGATTGTGTAGCTAGGGTGGGTCCCACGTATGTTGTGTTTATGGCACCCATGTGCAACTCCAGATCTATCATCTCGCTACTTGGTGTTGTGGCGTGATGACCAGCATACCCGTGCATGCGTGTTGTTTGTGGTGGAATGTATGCTGAAGCCTGTATCTGATGCAAGGGTGCAGGAATAACAATATGTTGTGCTAGATGTGGTGTTGTGTGTGGGAGCAACAACTGCTAAACCTGTATGGCTAGGTTCACTGGCCTTTGTACTCCTGCAAGCCCAAATGGCTAATCACTAGTAGATGGAGGAATATGCTGTGTGTACACTGGTGATGATAGTAATGGCAGAGAAGTGGCACCTATCTTCGAGACAGCTACAAGTTGTTGCGACGATTACAATGGAGGTGTGACTGGTGCAACATGAAATGCCTGAGCAGGAAGAGATGGATCTTCAGGAACAGGACCAACAAGTGTAATCAAAGAAGGATCCAAAGAAAAAGGCATGCTTTCCAGCCTCTGTGTAAGGGCCATAAGCTATTGAGACTGCATAGTAAGAGAACCATCGGTAGTAGTACTGAGGGCCGGAAGAGCAAGCGGAAGGGATGTCAATGGGGGCTGGAGGTTCAAAAACCCATCGAGTTGAATTCCTATAGATGAAGCAATCGCAGCCAGCTGTGTGTCAAGTGGAGCTGAACCAACAAAAGGACAAGACATTATCAGATTAGGTGTCCTTGTGGTGGTCATAGTAACTGCCTCAGTCAAGGGCTCTAGACCAATCAGGGTCTGCCAGTGTCTCGAAATTGGAGGACAAGGAACACCATGTGCCTAGAAGTGGTTGTCATGGGGTGTAGGTGAAGTAACAGATGCCAAAGTAAGGGAGGAAGGAGGGGCAGAAACAAAGATCCCCTCCGGAGCAACTGGTACAAAGGTCTCTGAGGCTCGCTGGGCCATAATGGACCGCGAACGAGTAAGGATGGGACTACGATTGCAAACTGGAGGACGACACCTACGATGAGCTATCGTCGAAAGTGACAGATAGCTCAGGGATAGACAGACGAGAACTATGCCGAAAGACTGAGTTCATTGAATGGAACTCCTCGGCTCTGGCCTAGGAACTCACACACAACACGTTATACTTGACAGAGAGAAAAAACCTAGTGTGTTAGCAAAGAAGAAGAGGCAAAACAAAAGAAGAAACAAGTGAGCTATGCAATTGTTTGTTTGGGTGGTTTGAATGGCACACATGCACATGAATGCTACTAATATGCGCTCTCTCACCATGCATGTCCCACTTGGGGTTGACCATACGGGACGCACTCATGGGTTTAGGTTTTGACTCTGGTAAGAAAAGTAAGGTTCTCATTCTAAATCCTGGCTGAAGAACAAGTAGTGAACGAGTGGTGCGTTGGTGGCCTCAACACTTGCAGTAGCAAAGAGTTGTACCCTCTACTAACACCGACATGACCCCGGACAAGGGGGGACAAACTAGCAACATGCCTCATGCCAAAGCTATAGAATGGGCTACCAGAATTGTCCTTCACAAACTATAGGTGGACTCAAAGGAGAAGATGCATGCCCTATATGATCAATCATGTAATGTGCTTTTGTGTCTTTTACTTGCGTTTTATTAAACCCATGGGATTTGTGAGCATTTGTCTCTAGTTATGCCTTATTATTTGTTTGTCAAAGTTTGTGTTTTTTATTTAACCAGGAAGGGAGGCAAACATGTCACTACTCTCCTAATCATGGCAAACCCAAAAGGAGAAGAAAACACACAATCATGGCACCCAAACACTCAATCAACAAGCAAAAGGCATGAGCATGGCATGTGCTAGTGTAGTGCTCACAGGTAAGTGAAGAAAAGTAAGCATCAAAACAAAAGGCATGAATCAAATCATGTGCATGTGTGGTGACATAGCAATCATGTAGAAAAACATGTATAATCAAGTATACACAACCAAGTACAACAAGCAAACAAACACAATGTATAGATTAATGCCAAGCATGCTGGAAAACCAACATGAAAGCCAGAATCTGGTTATCCCTAGTAGAGTTGTTAGTTCTTGTGACCATGCCGGTGGAACCCTACACGACTCCACGGTGAATGGAAACACACGAGGAGTCCCAATATGGTGATGGCAAAGTTGGTGAACTTGAGGAAGGAGACTAGACCTAGAAACACCAAAGAAAGATAAAAAAAGGATAAGGAAAAGGAGTCACCACCTAGCCTTTTAATGGAAAGACGAGGAAAACCAAGATGCATATGAATGCAAGAAAATGATGCAAATGAATGCAAGTGAATGCGTGTCTGCTCCGTGCCTAATGGTTGAAGAGCACAAACCAATAAGGGCTAGAGAAAGGGTAAGGATTCTTATTACACATGGGGAAGGTATTAGGCACATGCACACACCCGAAGAATTCAGTCTTTCTAGGTTTCCTGCTTGGTAATGATCTAGTGCATGTATACTTGTCTACCCCGAATCCACATGCCTAAGATGAATGTGATAACATGCCAAATCAAAGAGACAAAATGAATAAAAAAAGAAAAAGAAAATAATCCAAGGGACAATGTAGGCATTGAAATTGCTGCTTTACTGTATACCCTTGGACGATGAGGAAAATCATGAAAATAGAAAATATTCGGAAAGCGTCATGTAAAATAGTAGAAACTTAAGAAATCTGAGAAATTAAAATGGAAGAAAATAATCTTCATTCGAGTCCATGTCGGTATTGTCAAGCCTATTAATGTACGCCCTCGGGCGATGAAAATCTATTCAAATCAAAATCCTGAAAATCGAAAGAAAATCGGAAAATAATATGAAAACTAAGTTTGAAATGCATACTTGATGCAAGGAAATAAGCACGAGAATATATGCATGAAAAGGGGTAAAAAAATGTACAAATGAAAGCATAGGTGAAATATGTAAGTTTCCAGGGGCCTTTAGGCAAAAATTACATGTTCCTGGGTAAAGACTAAGGTTTCTAGGGTTAAATAAGCAAAAATGTTAAAAAAGTACATTTTATGCAATTTTAAGGAAGTTGGGGGTTAAATGTGTAAAACTATGCATTTTTGGTAAAATTAGGATTCATAGGGTCCAATTTGTAATTTTGCCAACCAAGCAAGTATTCAATGTAATTTTGAAGAAATTCACAGTTAAATGTGCAAATTAGTGGACTCATGGATGAAAATATGAATTTCTAGGTTTTGATTTGCAAATGTGCCATAAAAACATGCATTTAGTGTTATTTTGGAGAAATTCAGGGCTTTAGATGAAAATTTATGCACTTTTGATTAGAAACATGAATTTCTAGAGTTTGATTTGCAAATGTGCCAAAAAATCATATTTTCAGTGCAATTTTAGTGAAGTTCAAGGTTTTATGTGCAAATTAGTGGATTTAATGTGGCAGAAAACTAAATCAGTGGGTTTTATGTTAAAATTTAAAGCCTAAGAAATATTAAAAGAAAACCACAAGGATCACACTACAAATTTACAAAACAAAACATTATTAAAATGATTTTAAAAAATGAATGCAGGGAATGATATGCAAAACAAAAGGACTTAAATGCAAATAAAAGAAAAGAAATGAAGTTTTCTTTAAGAAAAAAATTTTAAAAACAATTGACGGTCACCAGTGACTACACCGCACCAATGACCATCACCTAGGAAACCATCCATGCCTTCCTCGTCGGCAGACATGCATCCAATCTACTGAAGAGCAAGAGGGAAGAGGATCTACCGACACTAATTGGACATCTAGCAGCTGGAAACTTCCTCCCATCACCCTCACTGACATCGCGACTCCAGCAATGGGCCCGGAGAAGAAACGGCTACTAGACGCGGCAGAGCGGCGATCCAACGCTCTAGGGAGGTTGATGGCACGGCGATAGGAGTTTTCCACCATCTAGAGGTAAGAAATGTGGCGTGAACTTCCCTCTCGACCTAGCTCTGTTTTGTCTCCGACGACGGCGACGGCGACTGCAGGAGGAACTCGAGGATTGGAGGAGGGTTTTGAAACTTTTGGAGGCTTGAGGGAACGGAGAGGGAGGTGCTCTGATGATCATAGTGGAGCCTCGATGTGGGAGATGCATAGTCGACTGTTACCAGAGCTCCTCTTCTCTAGCGACGGCGGGGTTGCAACCGGCGAGCTGCTTCCAACGGCTTCCTAGGGGACTACATGGGTTTTAGAGTGGAGGAGGAACAATAGGGGATCTAGACTTTAGTGGATTCGTGCCCCCACCTCTATCATGAGAAAAATGGGTCTGGCGACCCATAAAACTCAATTTCCGACCAAGGAACCTCAATTCTTCACTAGAGTAACTCCAGGAAGGTTGAGGAGGACCTAGGGAACAAAATGGAAGAGGATTGAGCTTTGATCGAGGCATACCTGAGCTTGACAGTAGGTGAGCTATTTCCGACTGTACGAGCTTGCCGGAGAAAATGACCGGAGCTTTGAACTGCTCCCCTCCAAGCCTCCTTGGCGACCTAATGCTACTCTGATTGCTCTGGTTGACTTGATTGCCCTAGTTTGAGTGATCTCCTCTTGGTTTCTCTCCTCTCAAACTTTCTCCCTTTCTCAAGTTTTTTTCTCTCTCTTTTTCAAGCGTTTTTCCTCCCTCTTTTTCTCTTGCAAATGGGGGTAATTATAGGCTTGCAATGGATAGGTTGTTTGGGTTGTTATGATGGAGTGGGAAGTGGTTAGGATTTGTTTAGGTGGTTAGAAGTTGTTATAGGTTGTTATAGGTTGTTATGGGTTGTTATGATGGAGTGGGAAGTGGTTAGGGTTTTTTTAGGTGGTTAGAGGTTGTTATAGGTTGTTATGGGTTGTTATGATGGAGTAGGAAATGGTTAGGGTTTGTTTAGCTGGTTAGAGGTTGTTATAGGTTGTTATAGGTTTTTATGGATTGTTATGATGGAGTGGGAAGTGGTTAGGGTTTGTTTTGGTGGTTAGAGGTTGTTATAGGTTGTTATCGGTTATTATGATGGAGTGGGAAGTGGCTAGGGTTTGTTTAGGTGGTTGGAGGTTGATATAGGTTGTTATGGGTTGTTATGATGGAGTGGGAAGTGGTTAGAGTTTGTTTAGGTGGTTAGAGGTTGTTATAGGTTGTTATGGGTTGTTATGGGTTGCTATGATGGAGTGGGAAGTGGTTAGGGTTTGTTTGGGTAGTTAAAGGTTGTTATAGGTTGTTATGGGTTGTTGTGATGGAGTGGGAAGTGGTTAGGGTTTGTTTAAGTGGTTGTAGGTTGTTATAATGGAGTGGGAAGTGGTTTGGTTGTTAGGGTTTTGAATTAGTATTTTGGATTATGGCTTAGGATTACGTTTAGGGTTTTGGATTAGGGTTTAGGCTAGGTTTAGGGTTTTGGATTTAGATTTGCTAAGTCTAGGGTTTAGGATAGTTTAGGGCTTACTAAGTCTAGTGTTTAGGATTGTTTAGGGTTTGCTAAGTCTAGGGTTTAAGATAGTTTAGGGTTTAGGTTTAGGGTTTAGCTACAAGCCTACGGGGTTTCTACAACAAGATATCCAACCACTAGGAATCCTTCCAACAAGGCATCGTCGTCCATCTCCAATCGAGAATGCAGACCGTCACACCCTAGGTTCCTCATGGTCCTTCAACCACTAGCTTCACCGAAACTAGAGTTTGAGCCGAAAACACTCTTCAACACCGCAAGCAAAGAAAATCTATAAAACAATAAAATCAAGGTGTAGGAATGCATGATATGCAATTCTACAGAGTCACCCTACTAGACATCCCTAGGTTAGTGCTCCTAGGTGGACCTAAGCCCTGATACCAACTGTAGCGGATCCCAAGTCACTACCACTAAACCTAGCTACAAATTTCCATTTAATTATTTTTTTTATCTTTATTATTAACCAACAATTACATTAATAATGAAGCTAAGGCTAAATACTCTAAACAATAAAATAAAACTACTAAACAACAGAAATAAAACTAAACAAACACTCACCTTAATCGCTAATGCTTGGTAGTGTGACTGCTTCTATATGCACTAGCAACCAATAACTACTATCCTGCACCTGCCAAAACATACGAAACAAAGCACACATGAGTGACCACTCAACGGTCACTCAGCACACACCCCACCTAGAACTCAACAACGTATGTCGAGGGCAACCAAGCACAAGCATTAAACCCCAATGCCACCAAACCAAAAGGGCAATTTACCAACACCCAACACACAATCATTGGCATCCCTCTTGGATGTCACAACACAAAACTAGGAAGTCTACCACTACTCGGTTGGCCATAAAATCACAAAACCATGCCTTTAAAACCATTCTTTTCTTTTCCTTTTCAAAACCATGTATATGCTCTTTCAAAATCTTTTATGCACGCTTGAGACAGCCACACTTGCCAAGTCAAACCTAAAAGCCATACCAAACCATAACTACAAAGCCTTTGCTCTACACAACTTGGTCCTCTATAGACTCAAGCACAACATCAAGCCACAAAGCCTCTACTCCCAAACCACAGAGCCACCACTCCCAAAATACTACACTTCAATAAGCACCAAAGTCACAACCTCCTCTAGGCCCAGAGCTTGATTTCCTAAACCAGGACTCGACACAAAACACAAGCACAAATAGTGTGTCGAACTGCCCATTGCCAAGCAAACAACACTGGCAATAAGCAGTTCATCGAGGAGCAATCACAATGTTTGCACTGCCACGGTGTAGCCACCGTGTGTAGGAGCGATCACCGTCCCACAATTCTCTCACCTAAAGAACCCTCACAAAGCCAACCCCTCCTAGGAAGGCAGTCCTATCTCTCAAGATGCTACCAACTACGGGGCGCATGTCCCACGTACACTAGCCACCACATGGTAAGCCTCCTCATGATGCCCTCCACATGGTGCTCAGGAAAGAGTCTCATACCTTCACACCCAACAACACCCGAGCCTCAGTGCTCACAGCGATAGAAGGAGTATCATACTTTCCTGTCATGCCACGAAATACCTCAACCCGTGGACCACAATGCTAGCCTTGAAACAACAGTCGAGGGTTGTCATGCCTCCAAGACTCGACAAACCTCATCCTCAGGTATCTCGGCCCCCAACACAAACGGAAAGCACTAGAAAACTCATTAGAAAATCATTTTCAAATCTGTACTTTTCTCTTTCCAAAACTTTCTCTCTGGAAACCTTTTCAAAAACCATTAGATATCTTTTAAAACCCAAGAAACATTGTGTAACCACCCAGTTTTAGAAGTGGTGCTTTGATCAAATAATTAAGGTGAACTTCAGGTGTGTTGGGCATTAGGGGCCAATTCCCAATGTGGAATACATTCTCAATAGTGTCTGACACCTAGATTGTTTGTTTCTGGCATTTTTGGTGTGGTGTGACCCAAGTGTTGTGCCGGCCCTTGTGGGAGTTTTGAGGTTTTTCCTGTGCTCTAGTGGCAAATCTTGGTTTGCACGAGTCACGTGAACTTGGAAGGCCACATGGTCCAATTTCATGCTTGCAGCTTCCTTTCTTTCCTTTCCTTCTTTCTTTCTTTCTTTCTTCCTCCTTCTGCCCCAAGCCCCACCGCTTCTTCTTCTTCTTCTTCTCCCACATGTGGGAGAGGGAGAGAAAAGGGAGAGGGGAGGCAAGAGGGAGAGAGGGCTACGAGAGAGAGAGGGAGATGGTCGGGAGGAGGCAGATGCAACCACTGTTGTGCCGCAATCGTTGCGTGGAAGAGGGGAGCAACTCATGGTTAGGGGAGGAGTGTCACCACCGCATCTTCGGTGAAGGTACAAGCCTCAGAAATTTTCTTTTGATTCTCAATTTGTACCATAGGTACATGTTAGTGTGCTAGTAATTGTAGTAATTTTCTTAAAATTTATTATGCATTTGTGGGACATTTATGGTTGTATTTATGATTTGGGGTGAATAATGCCCCCTTTGTGTTTTCTATTGATTTCTTGAATTCCACTTGATGGATCTCAGCATTAATTGTCTAGTTTGTAAGATCTTTTCAAGATGTTCAATTTGATATATTGTTTGCATGGTTTGGATTGGAGGTTTGTAGGATTAGGCTTTGGGTCTCATTTTGGGGTGCCTAGTAGTCACCTGGTTCAGCATGCCGAATTATTTTGGTATGCCATTTTTGTTGTAGATTGTCCCCTAGACCCCTAGTTTAGTGGACCGAATTCGTTCGGTCTACTATTATGGAAGTATTGGGTGTTGACAGAATTCCTGGTTCGGTCAACCGAACGTTTCCGGTTTGCCGATGCAGAGATTTTCGGTGGACCGAGTGGTTTTTCGGTCTGTCGATCTGGTACCCTGTGCCCAAGTTCGGTCGACCGTTCCATTTCGGTCTGTCGATCTAGGCCCTTATCCTGTATTAAGATGTTTTATGTTTTGATTAATATATATATATATATATATATATATATATATATATATTAATCTTGGTGAGATAAATATAATGGTATAAATGATTAGGATAATCATTAGAATGATCTAGGGTTTGCCTAAAATGAATTAGTAAGATTCCACCTCAGGTATGGGTAGAATAAAAGATGAAATGATTTAGAAATAATAGGTTCTTTTCCTAGATTGTTTATACTGAACTGTAGGGATAATGATAGCATCCCTAGGTCTAGGACTTGTGTGGTTTTGTGTGCGGTGCACTAAATGGAGTATTCAGTGGCACTGTCCCTGGTGTTTAAGCCGATCTGGCTGTGCTCCCGAGGGACACGAGTCAGTAGGTGTCTTGCACTTGGTGCCAGAGTGTGGAGTTCTAGTTGTGTTTGACACTTAGAGGAAGTTTTGTTGGTATTTTCTTGGGTTGTGGTCATGGGTTGAGCGTGGTGCTCATGAACCTGGACGCTCCCAAGGTGTTTTACCTGAGCCTAACAAGAGAGCTATCTAGTTGCGTTTTGTTTGTGGTTTCTCGGTCTTTGGTTTCCATTCCACTACTAGGCACAATGTTGTTTGAGTTTTAAAGGATATTTAATGGTTTTGAAAAGGTTTTCCAAAAAGAGAGTTTTGGAAAGAGAAAAATACAGATTTGAAAATGGTTTTGAAAGGAGTTTTCCTATGCATTCTGTAGACACCCCAATTTTGAGCTCATTTGGCAGTAGGCGCCTCCGGTTGATGCTCTGGTCGCAACCACCAAAACCCTAGCTCACACAAGCCCAACTAGGTTCACACTAACCCACATGACCCAATAAAACAATAAAACCCATTAAAATTCACTGAAAAATAAATAAAACACTTAATCCAGCTAAAATCCACTTAAAATTTAATAAAACCCTAATTAATCAAATTTTTATACCCTAATGAAGTGAAAAGAAATTAAAATCCATTAAATAAGACAAAAACCCTAATTTAAGCTTAATTCAACTTAAATCACTTAAAAATCAAAATAAATAAGTAAAAACCCTAATTAAAATGAAAATCCATTGAAAACCTTAATTAATAAAAATTTAAAACCTTAATTAATCCAAAAACCCTAATTCAACCCAAAAAACCCAAATCAACCGGAAAATCACAATTAATCAATAAATAAACCTTAATTAACTCAAGATCCCTAAATAAACCCTAATTAAAACTTAAAACCATAATTTCAAATCAATTAAATAAAGCCTTAAAATCTAAAATTAATAATCACATTTAACTCACAAAATTCTGATTAAAAACTTAAAATTTAAATCCTAAAATCCCTAAGAATTCCCAAAATAATTAATTAAAATCAGCTAATTAAACCTTAATCACAAATTAATTAAAATC